>JAJOOH010009592.1:0-60866 GCA_029582605.1 Solanum gracilifrons | reverse complement strand
TAGGGTTCTTGACCTTTTTCTCCTCTCTTGATTCTAATTTTCTAAGATTTTGATTAATGAATTGACTTGGATAAGTTCTAGTTATGTTTCTAGGCTTAAACTGATTAAAACCTCATGATTTAGGGTTTAAATGGCATATCTTAGGGGTTAAACGAAATAAGAAAACACCAAAAGACTCCTGAATTAACTACTATCGGAGTGATCGACGGATTGGACTGACGGGTCGTAGGTTAATCGACGGACCGTCGATTGGGTCCGTAGGTCGAGTCTGCCCGACAGAGCTTCACTAAAACAAGCATAACTTTTTACTCAGAGGTCGGAATTCAGCAAATTCGGTGGCGTTGTATAGATATTTCAATTATCTATCATACCATAGGATGTGGGACACATAATTCCTTTTGTGCTAAAAGTTATGACCATCTGAAGTTGACCCATCAATAATTTTCAGCTAACTGGTTATTGACCCTAACTTACGGTCAGACCTACGGACCGTGGATCGATTGACGGTCCATGCTAGTCGACCGTAGTTTGTGTCAGAGACTGGGTAAAGGAGGTCTCAATCCACGGACACAGACCACGGACCGTGGTCTGATCTACGGACCGTGGGTCTGTCCGTGAGTCGGGACTTAGCCAAATTTCTGAGCCGGTTTGGGGAGGGGTTGCAGTGGTAAACTACGGACCACCAGCACGGGCCGTGGTCTGACCTATGGTCCGTGGATGACAACCGTGGGTTGTACCTGCAACTTCTCAAAATCTGCATTTTTGGTCTGTTTCGGATACGGGGTGTTACATTATCTCCCCCTTGGGAACATTCGTCCTCGAATGAAGACAAAACTAGCTGAAATGGAGGGAGAGGGCTGCAATCCCTACCACTAAACACTGAGAACTGAATTTCTTACTGAACTGAGTTCGAAGGACATCCACATATGCTGAAAATACAATCACAAACTGGAGGAACATGATTCTAAGACTGAATTTATGCATGAATGACTGAAAAACTGATGAGGAACTATTACCTCAAGCTAGAATGGAATCGGAAGGAAAGAGGTGAGGATACTTGGACTTCATGGCTGCTTCTGCTTCCCAAGTAGCTCCCTCTACGGACTGACTCCTCCATAAAACCTTGACTGAAGCGACTTCTTTGTTTCTCAACCTTCTAACTTGACGATCGAGAATCTCAACTGGTACATCTTCATAAGAAAGGCTATCTTTCACGGCCACACTCTCTAATGGAACTATGGATGCTGGATCACCCATACATTTCTTCAAAAGAGAAATGTGAAAGACTGGATGCACTACTGCTAAGTCTGCTAGCAACTCTAATTCATAATCCACGTTACCAATCCTTTTCAAGATCTGGTAAGGGCCTACATATCTGGGACTGAGCTTTCCTTTCTTGGCAAATCTCATCACCCCCTTCATAGGTGACACTTTCAGAAAACCCAATCATCAATTTGGAACTTTAGTTCCCTTCTTCTCATATCTGCATAAGACTTCTAGCGACTCTGAGTAGTCTTAAGTCTATCTCTAATGAGTTGCACTCTCTCCATAGCATCAAGGACTGAATCTGGTCCTATCAAGGCTACTTCACCTACTTCAAACCAACCAACTGGAGATCTACATCTACACCCATAGAATGCCTCATAAGGGGCCATTTGAATGCTAGAATGGTAACTATTATTGTAGGTAAACTCAATGAGAGGAAGGTGATCATCCAAACTACCCTTGAATTCGATCACACAAGCTCTCAACATGTCCTCTAAGGTCTGAATGGTACGCTCTTCCTGACCATCCGTCTAGGGATGAAATGTTGTGCTAAGATTGACCTGAGTACCAAAACCCTTCTGAAATGACTTCCAGAAATGAGAGGTAAACTGAGGACCTCTATCTGAGATGATAGACAAAGGGACCCCATGCAACCTTACAATCTCATTAATGTAAAGCCTGGCGTAGTCCTCCGCCGAATCTGTAGTCTTGATCGCCAAAAAGCGAGAAGACTTAGTAACCCTATCAACAATCACCCAAATGGAGTCATGTTGTCGGAGTGATCGACGGATTGGACTGACGGGCCGTAGGTCAATCGACGGACCGTCGATTGGGTCCGTAGGTCGAGTATGCCCGACAGAGCTTCACTAAAACAAGCATAACTTTTTACTCGGATGTCGGAATTTAGCAAACTCGGTGGCGTTGGAAATATAATTCAATTATCTATCATACCATAGGACATGGGACACATAATTATTTTTGTGCTAAAATTTATGACCATCTGCAGTTGACCCATTAATAATTTTCAGCTAACTGGTTATTGACCCTAACTTACGGTCAGACCTAGGGACCGTGGAGCGATTGACGGTCCGTGCTGGTCGACCGTAGTTTGTGTCAGAGCCTGGGTAAAGGAAGTCTCAATCCACGGACACAGACCACGGACCGTGGTCTGATCTACGGACCGTGGGTCTGTCCCTGAGTTGGGACTTAGCCAAATTTCTGAGCTGGTTTGGGGAGGGGTTGCAGTGGTGAACCACGGACCACCAGCAGGGGCCGTAGTCTGACCTACGGTCCGTGGATGGCAACCGTGGGTTGCACCTGCAACTTCTCAAAATGTACATTTTTGGTATATTTCGGATACGGGGTGTTACATGTGGCTTCTCTTATTATATCTGCCATACACACTAGAATTTCCCGCATTACTACTAGGAACCAACTAAGGCCTATCATTTAACTATTTCTCTTGGCACTGGCCATAGTATAACTTTAAGCGTTGCACATTCACCTTAAATACAAGTCCTTCTTGACCTTCAACCTCGATGGCACCATTTGTAAACACTTGTGTCACTCTAAACAGCCCTGACCATTTGGACTTAAGCTTTCCTAGTAAAAGCCTAAGTCAAAAGTTGTATAATAACACCCAATCTCCCACTCTGAACTCCCTCTTATGTATTTTAGAATCATGTCATTTCTTTATCTTTTCCTTGTAAAGGGCCTAACTTTCATAACCCTTGAACCAAAATTCGTCTAGCTCATTTAACTGCTCTACTCTCTCTTTTGAAGTCTTGGTCCAGTCCAGAGTTAGAGCTTTCAATTTCCACAATGCTTTGTGTTCTAATTCAACAGGTAGATGGCAAGATTTACCGAAAACTAGCTGATACCGAGACATACCGATAGGTGTTTTGTATGCAGTGCGATATGCCCATAGCACGTCATCAATCTTTTGAGACCAATCAATCCTGTTTGCATTCACTATCTTGGCCAAGATTCTTTTGATCTCCCGATTTGACACTTCAACTTGTCCGCTCATTTGGGGATGATACAGAGTAGCTACTTTGTGTTTCACTCCGTACTTACTTAATGCGGCTGAGAATCACTTATTGCAAAAGTGGGATCCACCATCACTAATGATAGCCCAAGGAGTACCAAATCTAGCAAACATGTAGCGTTTCAGGAATTGAACAACACTTTTCCCTTCATTGATTGGAAGTGCAACATCTTCCACCCATTTAGAAACATAATCTTTTGCCACTAAGATATACTTATTACCAAACGAACTCACAAATGGGCCCATGAAATCTATTCCCAAAACATCAAATAGTTTAACTTCTAAAATTGGTAAAAGAGGTAACTCGTGTCTTTTGGACACTCCACCTTGTTTTTGACATTGAGTGCACTTCTTTACAAACTCGATCACATGCGTCCTTGTAGAGGGACGGCCAGTAGTAGCCACTTTGGAGAACTTTAGCGCCTTTATGCACATCACCGTGATGACCCCCAACCGGTGAAGCATGACAAGCATGAATAATTTCTATGGCTTCTTCTTTCGGAACACACCTTATGATGATATGGTCTACACACTCTCAAAATAAATATGGTTCATCCCAAAAGTACTTTTTAACATCGAACATGAACTTCTTTTGTTGGTAGAAGTTCAGTTCATCCAGCATTAATCCACACCCTACGTAATGGGCAAAATCAGCATACCAAGGAGGTTGTTTGAGAGTTACTATGAATAATTCTTCATCGAGAAAAGAATCATTTATGTCAATCTCAACCTCGTCATTCTCTTTGCCTTCCATTCTTGATAAGTGTTCAGCCACCTGATTTTCACAACCTCTCCTATATTTGACCTCAAAGAAGAATTCTTGTAATAGTAGCACCCAACTTATCAATCTTGGCTTGGCATCCTTCTTTGCCATTAGATAACGCAGTGCAACATGATCAGTGTGAACAACCACTTTACTACCTAGCAAGTTTGCCTGAAAATTCTCAAATGCATAAACTACCGCAAGTAACTCTTGTTTAGTAATGGTATATAGTTACGATGAGCACTGTTTAGTGTCTTGCTTGTGTAGTAAATGGGGTGAAATAGTTTGTTACATTTTTATCCAATACAACATCTACTGCCGTGCCGCTTGCGTCACATAATATTTCGAAGGCTTCCGACCAATCGGGTCTAATGATGACCAGGGGGAGACCAATTTTTCTATCAAGCACTTGAAGCAACCATGAAACTGTCATCAAAGTAAAATTTCACCTCCTTCTCTAAGAGTTTGCATAGAGGATATGCAATCTTTAAGAAGTCTTTGATGAACCTCCAGCCCTCTATCGTCATCTTCCATTATCATTTTTGGTTTCAATTATGCTGAAAGTAAACTCAACTGACCTTGAAGTATCTTGATTGCTTCTGCGTGAGAGTTCGCTTTACTGTTCCATGATGAAAAGTCAACTTTCATCCCCTTCAATAAATCATCCGAACCTTCAACTTTATCAAGGATGCGTGACAACAAATCATTCACCCGGGGACTACTTGCACTCCCGTTCGATTTTGGGCTCTCACTCGAGTGAGTGTGGTCCTCTTCATGGTCATCCTCCCTTATCCATTAATCACTTTGTTCAGCCCAATCTTGGTAGTATCGCCTTTGCTCTTCCCCCTTGTGATAGTTCCAACCTTGATTTCCACCTCGTTGTAAATATCGTGGGTGAAAACCCTCCTCATATCTCTTATATTTCCAACCTTGATTCTCTCCCGGCTTCGAATAACCTGAGGAAGAACCCTCTTCAACTTTAAATACTCCACTTGTCCCCTTGGGTTTTCCCACATTCTTCATCATATGCTCTTGTAATAGCTCCATTTGGGTCAACATTTTCTTGATGTTTTCATCCTTTTCTCTTTCCTTATCAAGTTGTTCTTGTGTCATTCTAAAACAAAACGGAGAGACTTGATCCTCTTGAGTGTACCAAGCTTGATTTATTTTCGTCAGGTCATCAAGAAGAAATGAAGCCACTTCAAACAATTGCAACATTATTCCCTTTCGTACCAATTGATTAGCCACTCCTTTATTAACTGAATCAAGACTTCGGTAAAAATATTAGAGTAGAAAATCATTTGGTAGCCTCTGAGTTGGGCATTTAACTAAGAGTTTTTTAAATCTCACCCACGTTTCATGGATGGGTTCACCCTCCCATCGCTTGAAACCTTTAATGTCGTTTCTAAGTTTTATCATCCTTGATAGGGGAAAGAATCTTGCATTGAATGTTATAATCAGCTCCTCCCATGATGTGAGGGAATTGTTCGGTAACTCTGCCAACCACTTGCTAGCTTCTCCCGTTAAAGATAGTGGAAATAACCGAAGCCGGAATGACTGTTGAAACACATTCTTGAATGAAAATGGGCTGCACACCTTTGTAAAAAATTTTCCATGCTCATGCGGATCTTCGTGTTCTAGCCCTCTGTAGAGTCCTCTCATTTGGAGCAGATGAAGAGTCGTTCTACTGATGTTAAATATTGCATTCCCATCAGCTTGTGGTATGCAAATTGCACCGATTTCACTTGCATGAGATGGATTGTAAACACTATTGATATCATCGATACCATCCTGATGACCTGCTTGACTACCATTCACCCCTTCTTCACTCATTTTTACTTCTATGTAGCCCAACCAATACTACACAATGCAGCTTAAGCCAATTCAACCACAGCCAACAAATTTACAAATAAAATCTTCGATCAAAGAATTCTAAGTAAAGCTACTCCCCGGCAGCGGTGCCATTTTGATTAACATTTCAAGGACACTTCATCCAGTTCTAAGGGTCAACGATCGCTAGTCAATATATAAACCAACTAAATGATTTGGGGTTGATCCCACAGAGAGTAGCTTTTCCTTCGAATTCAATTATAAAAGTATGACAATAATCTCTTCAACTGAACAGTTAATGCACCTTTTTTGTTTAGGCTTCAAATTTCAGGTTATATTTATCAATTCAATTCAATACTTAACACGAAACGCTCAAATAGTGAGGTAACACTTGGGGAATTGACCAACCAATTATTGAATTTAACTTAGTGGATGAACATCGATGCTCACAATAGGATAAATTGTCGTGGGTAGGTCAGACTATATCTAAAGCAATTTTCTCTCGAACAATTACCTTATCTTTGTCGAATTCTCTCAAACTTCAACACTAGCAGGAAGATGCCTAGCCCTTGTCCTCATCAAATCCACTATCTCGAGCTAGATAAAAAGGATAGATCCCATGTTTCACTTTCTCAAGATGAAATCATGGTGATTTACTACTAAGGATGCTACATTTGCTACTTTGGTTCTGCACTTCTATGTCGAACAAGGACAAAACACTAAACTTGTTACACTAATTAGGCAAGACGACCTCAAAACGCAGCAACAATTCAGACCCACTTTAAATTAATACCATTATTCGCAAATCAATGACACCCACTTAGTAAAACTCAACAATAGGTCACATAGTCAAAACCCGAAGGAGAGGGTTCTATCCAATCATAACAAAAAGAGAAAAATCAACATCTTTTATGTTTTCCATAGCTGGGTAAAAACGAAAATTGAAAGTTAAAGTTAACTAAAAATCTCCTCTATTACAAAACCTCAAAGAAAGTCTCTCCTAAAATCACTAGGAAATCACCTCTAGTAGTGTTCTTTCTCTCAATATTTTGTTTTCATGTTTCTGAATGCTCTCTCTCTAGTAAAAAAACAATTTATGGAAGTCTAATGTGTGACTGTTTAGGATGCTCTCTCTCTAGTAAAAAATCAATTTATGGAAGTCTGATGTGTGACTGTTTAGGACCAATCGGCGAGGTAAGTCAGGTTTCGCCGATAGTTCGGCGACTCGCCGATTTTCCTTTCTCTCGCCTTCATTTTTCACTTCTTCTTAGTCCATCCATTGTAATTTTAGGCGATCCAAATTGGGATCGCCGAGTGGTTCCGCAAGTCGCCCTTTTTCCTTTCATCTCACCCATTATCACTTGTCTAGATCTCCCTTATCACTTTTGGCGACCTGGTCATCCAACGCCAAAGCGATCAGCGACACGCTGAATGGTACTACTGCTCGCTAAAGTTACCCTTAATTAAGCCTCAACATTATGTAACTTTAGGCTGTGGAGTGGCATCTTGGCGAGTCACCGAGTGGAATCTTGGCGAGTCGGTGAGTGGCATCGACGATCATCAATCTAGTTTTTCCCTTCTCTTTTTTCGCTCATGTTGTCTTTATTTTCCATTTATGTCCGAGCTTTGTTCCTCAATACATGCACCTGGAAATCAAGGGTTTTGCATCAGTTATTTGAACAAAATAGGCATTTAAGGACACTAAATAATTGTAAATAAAGCCCTAAATGAGTCCAAACCTCAGACTCATCAACTATCCCTCTTCCTTCTATTAAGAAATTTTCACAACTCATCACTTCATAGTCAACCCCTAAGGGAAAGCTCCTCATTAATAACTTAGTAGGTGAATGACTATAATTACATATCTTGCCAAAACACCATCTCCCTTTATTAGGTAACTAAACCTCTGCATTCTTTTCTCTTAACTTAAGGGCACTCTTTTTTAATACTATTGATAATCTCGCAACTCATGCTACCTTTTCGGGTGAAAATACTACCCAACCTCTACAACACACTTCCTTATAAGGATCTCATCTAAGTAAGAAATCGAGAAGAGAGTACAACTTGAATTTTCTGCTCTGATACCAAGTTTGTCATGACCCAAGTCTACACCCTGGACGTGGTTGACACTCGAGAACCATTGTTGGTCCCCAAACGAACCCTACTACTGGTTGACTACAAGTTGAAGACTAACTCAAGCATACTAAACCTTAAAATTGAATTTAAAATTGATAAAACTCAAATAATTCAACTTTAAAAAGTTTGAACAATACTAAAAAGATTTTCTCAGATTTTATAAAACAACTCAAAAGAAAGAAAATACAGAGAACTCCTCAACTCTGTCTATCTTTGAAGCCTCTACTATTATAGAATGATATTGGGACAGACTCACAACATCTTAAAACTACTAACTATAAGGTAAAGGTGAAGTCCTCTGGATTATAAGAAAGCTCACTAAAGCTGAGTGAAATATCACATGACCTCAACGAAACGCCTGTTGAAGCTCTTGAATACTTGTATCTGCATCATATAATGGTGCAGGCCAAATCACGTCACTACATGGAATGTACGAGCATATAAGGGGAACTCTGCAACATAAGTATAAGCTCGATCTAATAAAAGGGATGGCATACTTACCTCGTCTCACCTCAATATGACTCAAGAATTCTCAACATTACTCAACTCAACTCAACTCAACTCAACTCAACTCAAGATACTCAACTTAAGATACTCAAGAAAAAAGCAACAATAAATTATGCAATATATGTAAAGTTTTTTGAAAAAGTAGATAATAACTAAATTATATGTAAAAATACAATAATAACTCAATGTTATGTAAAAATACAATAATAACTCAATTGTATGTAAGAAACAATAATAACTCTTACTTGTTAGATTCTCTAACTGACAACTATCACTATGAGCTATGAAAAGATATAATGTCTTGCCCACGCTGCCAGAGTTGTCCAATACCTTGCCGGAGTATAAGACATCCTCACTAAGTGGATCCACTAAGATATTCTTAAAAAGCAATAAGGAATCATCTAAAAAGTATGACCCTTCCTACCAACGTCAGCATACATGGCTTATTAGGGTTGTGAGTTGCCTGAACTCTCCCCCATATCAGTGCTCAATACTACTCCCAAAAATATAGTTCATGCTCATATGTTCTAAAAAACATTTCCTCATCCTCAAACTTTAAGATTATTACTCAAAATGTTTCTCTTAAAAGAGATTATACTCAAAAATCCTCATGAATTCATTTGAAAATCAATGTTTCCTCTCATCTTAAATGTAAAAACATTTATTCTTGCGAATACTTAGTTCCCATATATTCATTTTGAAATATGAAACTCAACTCTCCTCATCCTCATTTACTCAAGTCTTAAAAAAATTATAAATAAATGTAAAAGACTTCTCAAAAATAGGGTTCATGCCGTATTATGGATGTGACGACTCAATTCTATATTTTCAATAACCATATATAGAACTCAATACTCACAACTCAACAACTCCAGAACTCAAGGATGCAATGATACTACTCATCTCAAGACTGCTCGACTCATAGGGTTCATGCATAATTATGGGTATGAGTGACTCAGCTCAAGAACCTCCATGTACAACATATGGTATCCCATAATCATGAAATATATTTTCAAAAATGTTTAGGAACTCAATACTCAAGAACTTAGAACTTGAATTACTACTCCTCTCAAGAACACTCCATTCATAAGGTTCATGCGGAATTATGGAAATGAACGACTCGACTCAATGTTCTAAAATACTATATAGAACTCATGAGTACGACTCTTATCATTCTCATACTTACTTTCTCAAAACTTAGCTCAAATTGATAGTTGATCTCAAGAGATCCGCAATTTTGACGCACATACTTTCTTAACCAATACTCTTAACTATATGTTGAATTTGATTTATGAATTCAAGAGTAATGATTCATGATTTGAAGGATCTCGTGATGATGTTATGTAGCTTAGAGTAGATAGAATCTGATAGGAGTGAAGGTACACTTTAAAAGAACTCAGACGGGACAAACGATGAAAAAAGGACGGGGCAGGCGACCCTGACACACTAAGTGGCGCGGGGCACCAGCCCCTAAACATCAGAGGTGCAATTCTGATACAGTGTTGGCGCGGAACGCCAAGCAATCCCAGAATTTTCGATAAATTTTGGTTTCTGATTTTCTGACCTTAATTCGCCTAAAATTGAATGGTTTCTTCCGAACCCGCTTAGGCTCTTTTACCCAACCTAATTAAACGAAAATGTACTAAAAAACCCTCAAGAACAAAGCTCATTAGTAAGATCCTCGCCTCAAGAACTAAACCAAACATTGTAATTCAAGAATAAAGAACAACACCTCAAGAATTTAATCAAGAACCTCAATATACTCAATCTCATGGATGAATTTGAAAGTGAAACTCAAGATTAGTGTGTGGGTGAAAGAACCCAGCACTATGAAAAATTACATACCTCTTAAGGATCAACCCTTGGCGAAAATCCGTAACAAAAATCAAGAATGTCGATGAACGCCTTTAACCATTCCTCATTTTTCCTCTTTCCTCTTCTTAAACTCTCTTCTAAAACCCTAAGCGTAATTTAGGATAGTGAAACTGACCCAAATATGTTTAGACCCCTAAAACCTTACTAAAAACGTTTCAAGCTGAAGGGGTAAGGAAAAGACAAAAATACCCCTCATAATTTTGGGTAACTTTCCTTAACTGGAAAGGCTGACTTCAAATAGGAATATATCACTCATACGAACTCGAAACAAAGCAAACTCAGTGGCATTGGAAAGAGGATCCAAAGATCTTTCATTTGATATTTTATGGGCTACCTAAATCATCATGTCCTAAAAGTTATGGTCATTTGAAGTTTACCTAAAACATAAAAGAACATACGAATGACTTGAATGAATTATCTTTAGTTCTTTATGGAACTCAAGGTGCTACAGCTAGTGACTTCAACACTTAAGAAATATTAAATTTCTCAGTAAAATCCTACTCACAACGAACGATGGTTCGAGTGTTAGCTAAAAAAATTCCTGGGTTTTATAGATAAGATGCCGTTAATATCACCACATAGCAACATAATTGATGAGATAAGCATAGGGGAAAGGAGTACAAATATTTATATTGTAGCTATAGTTATAAGGATTTTTTTCAACTAATTATAACGCTCTAGTTCTAGCATATTTAGATAAATATCCTCATTGCCTATTATGCAAAAGATGAAATTAACGCATGAAAATTGAGTGAAAGGGTCTTGGTATTTTTGTCATTTTATGTCCATAAAAAGTAATTCTTTATTTTGTACAAGTAGAAGAAGAATTGAGTATTATATGAAATGATCAAATTGACTTCATTCAAATAAGATATACTAAAACCACACATGTTGATCACCTCATCTGTGCTCTAATGTAACACTTCAGAAGATGGAAAGTTGAAAGGAAAGAAAAATGCAAAAACTTGGTTGAAGAAGTGAACTATGAGACTTATCTACAGACCAGGAAGTCCTACTGGCCATAGAAAGGCAATCTTAGAAGTTGGGTTGAGTTTTTGGAATTTCAAGTTTCTGAAGTTTGACCTATGATTTGACAGGACAAACCGTAGAAAGTTTGATAGGTCACAGGACTGACTCATAGAATTGATTCATAGATTCGATTTAGGATCTCGATTCTACAGAAGGTTTTGACAAGCCGTCATTTGTTCTATTGGTCGTCGAATTTGTTTCGTAAAAAGGTTCCAAACTTGGTGAAATTTTAGAGTGAAACTTGGGTTCTATGGATGAAGTCTATGTACCGCAAAAAGTATGATGGACCATAGAATGGTCTCATGGTAAATGATTAAATATTTGGGTTTCTGAAGTTGGTTTTACTATTGACCAAGATAGACCGTAAAAATTTCTACAAACCGGTTGTCTGGCAGATATTTTTTAAAGGTTATTTCGGTGTTTTATTATGAATTTAATGCTTATACTACGTTGTTTTGAACCTAATTCTAAATCCTATAACTACCCATCTAGTCCTAAAATTTCCCCAACTCTTATATTCCGTCAATCTCCCAAATTCTTTCTATGGTTTTCTCCAAAATCCTCTCTCTAAGTCAAGGAAGAAGAAGCTAGGGTTATTCAAGTCAACTCTCCTTTCTTTATCAATTGCTTAGGGATTCAAGATCAAGGTATGCAAGAATTTCATCAATGGGTTTCATTTACCCATTGAGTCCCCAAAGATTCTTCAATTCTCCTATTTAATTTCAATTCAATTGGTTAGATATTCATTCAATTCCTCATGAATTCTATTTGTATTGATTCAATTGTTTGATTTTGATCATATTATGACTATTAGATTCAGTTACATGTTTTCCAATCAATTCCATATTAACCAATGCATTGATCAGATTTTTTACTATGAACCCTAAATTGGATGAATTTGAAGAAAATGTATGAATCAATGAATGATGTTTCATGAACATATGTATGATTTATGAAAGAGGATTGTTTATGATCTAGGTTGCTTTAAGATAAGCATCAATGAATTGTGAAAGGATTTCTCACATATTAAGGGATCATGGCATGGTGAAAAGTTTTTCTCATTTAGACTTGAATCAAGATTTATTGAGCTACTCTATGATGTTTTAGCTTTGATTAGTAATTGAATTATTTTTTTCATAGATGGCGATATGTTTATGAAAATGACTATTTCATTGGGAATTGTCTTAGCATCGAGAGAACTTTGACATAGAGGCTCAAATAGGGTAGTCTCTAGTAGCAACCTCTAGTTCCTAACTATGAGCCCCCGTAGGTTTGTCTTAAATGGCCAAGATAGTGGATACACATATAGTATATAATATGATACAGAATTCTACCCTGGCAAGTAGACTCTCTCTTCTCAATGTGAGGGTTGCATTGGATTCTATATTATAGCTCACGTGGTCTATTGCTGGTTAAAGCTAATATCCCACAAAATGAACTAAGTTACTTACAAATGTTTTCTGAAGCTTCCTTTATGATTTTAAGATACATTGACCATGTTCATGATTTACTATTCTTCTTAAATTATTTTACTCTGTTTAGCTTAGTCATGCATATCATGTTTTTTATTATGTCCCCTTATTGTCATATTACTTGTTATATTGCATCTCCGGCATACTTAGTACATTCCATATACTATTTCATACTTGTGCCTACATTATTTCACTATTATTGGGCTTGACAATTCCTCTCCCTTCGTTTGTGTCTAGTTGATCACCTTAGAAATTGTATATATTGTGATTCATCATACTTCTAGGACAATAGCACCTTTATTGCTTTATAATATCTTTATATTTGTTGATATTGTACTTGGTGTATAGGTAACGCCCTGACCACTCCTTTTGATGTAATAGATAGTTTGTCTAGACTTTGATATACTTCCGCTTATATGTCAAACTCTTTACATTGATGAGATATCTTTCTTTTCTCTATAATGTTGTGTATATGTCAAGTGGCTTGTTTAGTGCCTCTTTGGGTCTTCTACGTTATGTCACGTATAGGGTGTACTTTCGGTAGTGACATACTTTGTATTTGAAGCACAAGGTTTTAGGAAAAGGTCCAAGGAAGTCTGACAAGCCCTGTTGAGTAGAGTATTGTTCATAAGTGTGAAGCGCGCCACCTTTATTAATAGGAGGTTGCAAAGCGTTTAAGAAATTCCGCTTTTTTCATTACTCAAATGGCGTGCCATAGATTCTATCTCTGTAAAGATCATTCTCATAAATCATGTTTAATCCTTTCTAGGATATGGCCCTTTGAAGAGCTTACATGAGAAGGAATACAGGTGAGAACGTGGAGCCTTAGGTTCCTCAAGTTTTGATTGATCCTTTGGCCAAGCAAGTGACTCATGCCAAATTTCGAGAGTCTCTCCGAGTGTTGACTCAAGCTATGAAGGCCCAAGACAATAGAGAGATTGATTCTCCCGTGAAACCAAATATGGGTACGACAGTGGCAAGGATAAAGGACTTCACTAGGATGAATCCTCTATAATTTCATGCTTCTAAGGTTGATGTGGATCCTCAAAAGTTCATTAATGAGGTGTAGAAGATAGTAGGTATTATGGGATTAATTATGGTTGAAAAGATGGAGTTGGCCGCTTATCAACTCAAAGGTGTTGCTAAAGTGTGATTTGAATTATGGAAGAGTGAGAGGGTTGTTGATGTCAGTCCTCTTGATTGGGTGAAATTTAAGGGAGCTTTTATTGACCATTACTTCCCTCTTGAGATGAGAGAAGTGAAAGAGCTTCAGTTCATTAATCTTCATCAAGGGAATAGTGAAGAAGTATTCTTTGAAGTTTACTCAATTGGCTAAGTATGCTCCGACTAGGGTAAGGATAAGTAAGTTTGTGTCGGGTGTGTTCGACTTTGGTATCAAATAGTATCACACCACCATGTTGATCAAGGAAATAGATGTTTCTTGTTTAATGATACATGCCAAACAAATTGAGGAGGAAAAATTGAAGGAACGGGAAAAAAAGTCCAAGAGGGAAAGGACTGGTGATAGTGACTTTCACATTCTAGGTTAGGTGGATATGGGCATCCTCAATTCTAGTAAAAGTTTTTTAATTAAGGTTCCTTCTAATAAACCGACTCCTAAGTTCAATAAAGATAGGGTGTCTAACCCTAAACATCAAGGAGGTGGTGGTAATAGGTCGTCTATCCCCACTTTTCAAGGTGTGGTAAGAGCCACTCGGGAAATTCTTAGCTGGTACGCAGGGTTGCTTGGTTGTGGTAAGAGTGGTTACAAGGTGAAGAATTATCTATTGCAAGCTAGCAATGGTAAGAATAGTACGTAAGCTCAGCCTAGTTGTTTTAGTTTAGGTGCTCCTCGTTAGAATAGGTTCTATACTCTTCAGACTCAACAGGATCATGAGGATTCTCCAAATTTGGTGACCGGTATGTAGAATGTTTATGACCTTGGTGTTTCTTTTGTTTATTTGATCCGGTGCTACCTTGTCATTTGTTACACCTTATGTGGCCATGAGGTTTGATGTTTGTCCCACAATCCTTTCTAATATCTTTCATATCTATACTCTCGTTGGTAATTCTACAGTAGCTAAGAGAGTTTATAGAAGATTTCCTATTTTTGTTTCCCATATAGTCACTCATGTTGATCTTGTAGAGCTTGATATGTTAGATTTTCATGTTATTCTTGGAATGGAGTGGTTTCATGCATCTTATGCTTCCATAGATTGTAGGACCCGATTGGTCACTTTCAAAGTTATGAACTAACCTATCATGTCATGGGAAGGGGAAATTATGTCCTTAAGGGTTAATTTATATATTTCTTAAAGCCAAGAAAAATTATTTCCAAGGGTTGTATTTATCATATACTTCAAGCTAGGGATACACAATCTGAAACCCCTTTTCTTGAGTAAGTTTCAATTGTATATGAGTTTCCAGAAGTGTTTCCCAATGATATTTCTTGGTATTCCTCCCGAAAGTGAAATAGACTTTGGTATTGACCATCGTCCAGATACACATCCTATCTCTATTCCTCCTTACGTATGACCTTGACAGAACTTGAGGAATTAAAGGACCAATTGAAAGATTTGTTAGATAAGGGTTTTATTAGATCGAGCATATCTCCCTGGGGTGCTCTAGTGTTTTTTGTTCCAAATAAGGATGGAGTTCTCTAAATTTGCATTGACTATCGGCAATTGAATAAATTTACCATCAATAATAAATATCCTCTTTAAAGGATTGATGATTTGTTTGATCAACTCCAAGGATCAAGTTATTTCTCTAAGATTAACCTCTATTTGGGTTATCACAAACTGAGGGTGAAGGAAAGTAACATTTTGAAGATGACTTTTCAAACTTGTTATAGTCATTATGTGTTTTTTGTGATGTCTTTTGGTTTGACTAATGCCTTGGTGGCGTTTATGGATTTGATGAATAGGGTCTTCAAGTAGTATCCTTCTATGTTTGTGATTGTATTTATTGATGATATTTTGATTTCCTCATGAAGTGAGGATGAGCATGTTGATCATTATAGCTAGGATTGTGTTACAAATTTTCAAGGATTGTGAATTGTATACTAAGTTTAACAAATGTGTCTTGCCTGGTCTGTTGCTTTCCTTGACCATATTATCTCCAATGAAGGAATTTAAGTTGATCCTATGAAAACGAGGCAGTTAATAATTTTCCTACACCTTGCCCGCTTTAGATATATAGAGTTTCTTGGGTTTGGTCGGTTACTATAGTAGATTTGTGGAAGGATTTTCATCTACTATTTCGCCTTTGACAATATTGACTCAAAAGAAAGTGAAATTCCTATGGTCAAAATCTTGTGAGAGGAGTTTCCAAGAGTTGAAAGATAGACTCACTTCGGCCCCTATGTTGACACTACTGGAAGGATCAGATGGTTTTGTGGTGCATTGTGATGCTTCACGAGTTGGTCTTGGTTGCGTTTTGATGAAACATGGAAAGGTCATTGCATATGCTTCAAGGCAATTGAAGGTTAATGAAATGAATTATCTGACTCATGATTTGGAGTTAGCGGTGGTGGTGTTTGCTATAAAGATTTGGAGACATTACTTGTATGATGTGCATGTAGATGTGTTTACCGATCACAAGAGTTTGAAATACATGTTTACTCAAAAGGATTTGAATCTTTTCGAAAGAAAGTGGTTTTAATTGTTGAAGGATTACGACATGAGTGTCCTCTATCACCCCTGAAAGGTAAATGTAGTGGAGTATGCTCTTTGTGGGTTATCGATTGGTAGTAGTGCTAATGTTCATGATGATAAGAAGGAGTTAGTTTTGGATGTGCATAGATTGGACTGATTGGGTGTTCGATTAGTTGATTCTAGTGAAGGTGGTGTAGTTTTTTGTAATGGTTCGGGATCATCTTTTGTATTAGATGTGAAGACTAAGTAAGATCTTCATCCGGTATTAGTTGTCTTGAAGAAGTTGGTTTTTGAAAATGTCATTGAGCCTTTCTTCCAAGGAGGAGATGGCGTCATTCGATATCAAGGCTAGTTATGTGTTTCTAATTTTGATGAGTTGAGGAATTATATTCTGACAGAAGCCCATAGTTCTGTTTATTCTATTCACCCGGGAGCCACCTAGAAGTACCGTGATTTTTGGGAGGTTTGTTGGTGCAATAGGATGAAGAAGTATATTGCGATAATTGTTGCTAAATGTATAAATTGTTAATAAGTGAAAGTTGAGCATAAGAAACTGGGTGGTTTGGCACAAGATATTAGTATTCTTACATGGAAGTGGGAAGATTTGAATATGGACTTCACTACGATTTTACCTCACACTCGTCAGTAGTTTGATTCGATTTGGGTTATTGTGGACAGAATGATGAAATCGGCTCTCTTTCTTCTTGTTAAGACTTCATTCTCATCGGAGGATTATGCCAATATTTATATTAGAAAACTGGTAAGCTTGTATAGAGTGCCTTTTTCCATTATCTCCGATCGAGGTACTCAGTTTACCTCTCATCTTTGGAAGTCATTTTAGAAAATTCCTGGTGCTCATGTGAAACTTAGCATGACTTTTCATCATCGGATCGATGGACAAGCCGAGCATACCATTCAGACTTTGGAGGATATTTTGAGAGCTTGTGTGACTGATTTCAAGGATAATTGGAATGATAACTTGTCTTTGATTGAGTTTGCTTATAATAATAGCTATCACTCTAGCATTGGGATGGCACCATTTGAGGATTTTTATGGTAGGAGGTTATAATATCCCGCCTTAGAAAGAACTAGAATTAGAAAGAACTATCTTTGGAAACAGTAAATTTGGAAATTTTGGCAAGTTATGTTAAGTATAAGTTTTGGGTCAACTTCAAATAAAATGTCTTTGAATTATAATTCTGACGCCACCGAGTTGGCTAATTTTCGAGAGATATGATTGTTTGAAAATCTTCCTGTCAATTAAGGAAAGTTACCCAGATTTACGAGGGGTATTTTGGTCTTTTCCTTACGCTATCAGACTTATTTATTTTTTAGTAATTAATTATGGGTCTAAACTGAAATGGTTCAGTTTACGCAATTATAATTCACGCTAGGGTTTTTCGAAAAGAGTTCGATAGGAGAAAAGAGGCAAAAGGTCAAGATTCGTCATGTTCTTGAGGATTTCATTGCGGATTTCGCCAATGGTTTTATCCCTAAGAGGTATGTGAGTTCACATAGCATTGGGTTAGTTCACCCAATCACCAATCATTATTTGATTCAGAGAAATTACGTTCTTGAAAGTAAAGGATTTGAGTTCTTGATGAGTTTTTGTTGATGTTTCCTTCATTATCTTGATTGTTGAGATTTTGATGTGTTCTTTAGATAATCCCATGATTTTTAAGATTTTTCTTTAGTATATTCTTGTATACTATTGTTGGGTATTCGAATCTAAGTGATTGGGGAAGAAACCACTATATTCTAGATGAATTAGGGTCGAAAAATGAGTAGGAAAATTCATCGGTTTTCTGGGCAGGGGTCTGGCGCACCGCGCCACTTAGTACGCCAACAAAAAGGGTCTATAGTTTTGTATCTAGGTCTCCACACCACTCAGCATGCTCCAACCAACCTTTTGTAGTTCAGGCTCTGGAGCTTTGCACCACTCAGTACGCTAGGGTCGCCAAGTCCTCTACTCTTTCCCTCTTCTTTCCGTTTGAGTTCCCTTGAATCGTACCTATAGTTTCTAGTTGATTTCTACACTCCAAGGTACGTCTAAACATCATTACATCATCCATAAACATGAATCATAACTTTTAATTCATAAATTCAAATTCAAGAAAAGTTAAGAGCCAAGTCTAGAGAGTTCTTAAAGTCTTTTCAAAAGTCTTTTACAAATGCTTTAAACTTGTTTTAAGACTTGAGCATTGAGTTGAGTAAGTGCAAATGTTTTCTTGAAAGATTATATGAGAACTAAGTATTCTCAAAGAGTAAATGTTTTCACATTTAAATAAAAGAGGAAACACCAATTTCCAAGAGAGCTTTTGAGCTAGTTTTTTAGTAATTATCTCAAACCAAAGAATGAGTTATGTTTTAAAACATATGAGCTAGTTACATTTTGGGAGTAGTATTGAGCCCCGATTTGGGGACGAGTTTGAGTTCAGATAATTCAAAGTCTCCATAAACCGTGTAGCTAACATGGGTAGAAAAGGGTCACACCTTTTAAATGATTCCTTAATGTGTTTAGCATAGGCTAGTGGATCCACGTATTAGTTAGGTTCTATACCCACGGCAAGGTATAGGACGGCCCTGGCAGCGTGAGGCAAGACGTTGTATCATTACATAGCTCATAGTGATGGTTGTTAGTTATAGAAATTCACACAGAGATATTTTGTATTCTTATATACATAGAGTTACTTTTATTTTCATATAAAAATCAAGTAATTGTTGTACTTTTCAATACACTAAGTTGTTATCTACATGCTTTAGAGCTTTTCTTTATATTGCATTTGTATTACTGCATTATATTGACATGAGTTGAGTTGAGTTGAGACCAGGTAAGTTTCTTCAGTTCCATTTTCAAGCTTATGTCTTGTTTTATAACTCCCCTCGCATGCTCGTACATTCCATGTACTGACGCCATTTGCCCTGAATCTCTTATGATGCAGATACAGGTAACCAGGATCAGCATCCAGCACTTCGTTGATCCAGTTGAGCTTCAAAGTTGTTGGTGAGCCTCCTTGCTTCCGTAGGATCCTTTTTTATTGCTTTGTCATTTTATTTTATTAGGATGTCGTGGATCTTGTCCCGACGTCCATCTAAGTTATTAAAGGCTTCATAGACAGTTAGTTATTGTTAGTTCATGAGTCTTTTCCATTTTCAGTTTTGGTGTTTGAGACTTGAGTTGCTATTTTTTTTAGTTAATGTATCTTTATACATTCTACGTTTATTTCATGAATTTATCTTTGTCGAGTAAAGCCTTCCGCTGATTAGTTAGTTCGGCCAAGGGTTCACTTGGGGCCCGCAATGGTTCTCGAGTGTCAGTCCCACCTAGGGTGTTGGGTCGGGGCATGATAGAGGTGTAGGTCTCCTATTGGTTGGTTTGAGGTTTGTGAGGTTTCTTTGATATGGCCCGAGTTGGTGCATGACATTATGGAAAAGGTTTGACTTATTCGTGAGAATTGAAAACATCTCAGAGCCGATAAAAGTCTTATTATGATTTTAGAAGAAGAGAATTTTAATTTGATGTTGATGATTGTGTCTACTTTAAAATTTTACCCATAATGGGTGTAATGAGATTTTAAAAGAAAGGCAAGCATTATCCCTAATGTCACGCCCCGAGCCTACACCTTGGGCGGGACTGACACTTGAGAACCTTTGTTGTCCCCAAGCGAACCCTTGGCCTGGCTTAACTCATAGCAGAAGACTTAACAACAAGAAAACAATCTCAAGAAAATAACTCATGCAATAACTTAAAGAGATATTAGACTTAGCCAAAATGGAAACTCAATTCTTAACGTATACAACTGAAAATGGAAAGACTAAAGAGTTATAACTAACCATCTATGTAGCCTCTAAAACAAAGAGGGATGTAGGGACAAGATCCACGATCATGCTAACAACTAAAATACTAAAAAGATGTAATAAAGGATCCTCTGGATAGAAGAGAGGCTCATCAACTGAATTCTGAGTGCTCAACTGAATCAATGAGGCGTTGGGTGTTGATCCCGGTTACTTGTGTCTGCATCGTAAAACAATGCAGGCCAAATGACATCAGTACATTGAATATACGAGTATGCGAAGGGAAAACTAAACATGACATAAGCTTGAAAGGAATCTGAAAACAACACTTAACTTAGCTTTACTCAGCTCACCAATACCTAACTTAAATGCAAAGTAAAAACAACAATAAAATTACAATGTATACAGAACATTTAAAACATTAGATAACAAGTCAATGTATTTAAGAAATACAATAAAAATTCAGTTTATATATAACGTAATATAATACTGTTGGAGTTTCTCTAACTGACAACCACCACTATGAGCCTAAGTGATGATACAACGTCTCGCCCATGCTGCCAGAACTGTCCTATACTGTGTCGTCATATAGAATGCCTCAACTAAGTGGATCTACTAATCTATGCTAAAAATCACTAAAGAATCATCTAAAAAGTATGATCCTTTCTACCCATAATGGCTACATGGTTTATGGAGACTTGAGCTTTTATGAACTAATTCCGATATCGGTGCACAATACTACTCCCAAAATATTCATAGCTCATATGTTTTAAAAACAAAAATCTTTTTTGTGAGTTGAGATAACTACTCAAATCTACCTCAAAGGCTCTCTTGGAAATCGGTGTTTCCTCTCTTGGGAATACTTAGTTCCCGTATGATCATTTCAAGAAATGAACTTTACTCGAACTCTTTACTCAATTCAAGACTAAAACCTTGAAAAAAAATTAAAACATTTCTAAAAGACTTTTGGAAAACTCTATGAACTTCGCTTGACTTGACTCTCAACTTCTTGACTTGACTCTTAACTTTCCTTGAATTGAATTATGGAATTAAGGCTCATAATATCATGTTTATGGATGATTTCATGATGTTTAGACGTACCTTAGAGTGTAGAATCAACTAGAAAACATAGGTACATTGCTAGGGAACTAGTACGAAAAGAAGTGGGAAAATGTGGAAGAACTGGCGTCCCTAGAGCTCTGAGAGGCACGGGGCACCAGAGGATAAATTTCAGAGAGGTGGGTTAGGGCGCTCTGGCTGGCGCGGCTCCCCAGAGTCCAAATTTCAGAGCCCCAAGTGAGGCGGTCTGGCTGGTGTGGCACCCTAGGTCCCTGCCTAGAAAACTCCAAACTTTCTTCTTCGTTTCTCAACGCTAAACCCTCTAAATTCACTTGGTTATTTCTCCAAACACTTAGAATCGACTATATCATCAATTTATGCAAGATTCAACTCGAAAGCACACCTAATTTCATGAACCAAACTTAAGAAATTTGAACAACAAGAACCCACAAGAACTTAAACGAATGTAATTTGGGTCAAATGTCTTGAATGTTTTCTCCCAATATATAAAGAGTTAGAAGGCCTATCACCCATTAAATTGAAGGCCGACGAGTCTAGTTTGCAACAGATAAAACCCCTTATCTAACCAACATCGGAGTAAAACATTATGAGGGTTTTACTACGGACTGCCGGGGAAGAATCCTGGTGGGGTAAAAAAATGTGGTATGTTGGCTTACTCGACGTTTTAAGCCATGAAAACATTTCATTTCACTTCCAAACCAGAGAGAAAGCTTAAGAGAGGGTTCCTATGGAGTTCTTGCATGATGAAGGTTAGTTTTTGACAATTTCTACTATTAAATGTTGCCCCCGTGCCTAGAAACGTGACCTCTACACGTGGCAATCGGTTTTCCCTTCTATTAGCTGTGTTTAGAGCTAGATTTTGAAGATATAAATTTGTAGTTATTGGTTTTTCTTTAAGTTTTAGACTTGCTTAACTAAGGTAATCATCTCGGAGCTCTCTAATGATTGTTTTTATGAATTTCTATGGACGTTTCGACAAGTTGGGGCAATATGGAAAATCTATCGATTTATGAACTGTTTGTAGGTGCGTACCAGATGTATATATATAGTATTTGTGAAGCTTAGGACATAAGGAACAAGTTTCTTCAAGAAACTACGGTCTTTCGAGCGTTCATTGGAAAGGTATGTTAAGGTTATTCCCTTCGTTCGACATGTTTCCTTAGAGGTAGTTAACATTGGTGATCTTGTACAAGTAATTGTGAGTGGTTGTCTTATTGAGTGGTTATAAACCCTCATTTTAGGGACTCATAATCTGTTAAGAACGACCCTAAGTTAAGAACAACTTGGAGATTATTCTTATATATTGTTTATAGCTAAATTGCTCGCCTTTTGTCTATTCAATTATTTGTTGTCGCCGTTGAGGCTATTGTGGTTAGTTGTTGAGATATGATCTTCCTATGGGGGCTACGATGTTGTCTAATAGGACTATGTTATTTCCAAAGAGCGATATGTGTTCCCCACAGGGCTTTATTGATGCCAAAGAGTGTTTTGTGTTACCTACGGGGCTATTTTGACGCCACAGAGGGCTATGTGTTGCCTATAGGGCTATGTTGATGCAAAAGAGGGTTGTGTGCAACCCACAGAGCTATGATGTTGCCTAAGAGGGATATGTGCTGCCTACGTGGTTATATCATTGCTAAAAAAGGCTATGTGACTTCTTACAAAGACAAGAGGCTACCTATAGGGGTATGTAGATTGATTTGGCACCTTCTAGGCTTATGGGGGCCTAGGTAGGTTGTATGTTTGTGTGTACCTGCCGAGCTTATAAGGGCTTGGTTAGGTTGATGTTTGATTATTTTTGTATTTTTAGATTCAGTAGCCGGTTAGCATGTTTATCTAAACTTTTGATTTCCTTACGTTATTGCTTTTGGTATAATATGATACTTGCTCACTTGGTCTATAGCCTTTCATACTCTGTACATTATTTTGTACTGACGCCTCATTGCTTTGGGGGCACTGCATTCATGCAAGCAGGTGCCAACAGATGACTTAGTAGACCTCCTCACCAGCAAGATTGACTTATATCCGATTGGCTAGCCCCTTTCCTCTGGAGCTGCCAGAGTTGGGAGGTTTGTTACCTTTTTTTGTATCTATCTTTATGGGTAGGCTGGGGCCCTGTCCCGCAAATTTTTACTACTCTTAGAGGATTGCAGACAAGTGTGTGATGTGTATAGCTACGCTATGGCCATACTGACCTAGGTTGTTGGTTTGCTAAAGCTTGTGAGCTGTTTGATATATTGTATTGATATATACTTGCTTTTAGTTTTAATATAGATATCATGGTGGCCTGGATGGCCCAATCAAGATTTATGTGCTAGTTGGCTATTTATTTATATGTTCTAATGGGAGTAGCTATTTCTTTTATAGATCAGTTGATAGGGGCCTTGCCGGCCTAGGGCTTAGTTTTAAGCCGAGATATACTTGTTTGTTTTCTTGATTGTGTGTGGCTGCCATGCGCTAGTAGCAAATCGTTCAACAGGTGATACACTCAAATTACACCTCCCTAAAGAAGCATAAGCGATCGTTATCAAGTAAATAACCCAACTTGTAGGTTGGGGTCGATCCCATAAGGAAAATGGTTTAGACTTTACCTTAACCAGCAATTATATTCAATTAGTCAAATTACTTCCAGAAACAAGTAATTAAAAGGGGGGTTTTTGTGAAACAAATTGTAAGAATTCAATAAATAATCAGTAATCAAAAGTCAGTTTTGGTTGTTATCAAGATGAGTGAAATAACTAGGGTATACGTGTTCCCCACAAGCTCATAACGCAGTAATCCTAGTAATAGCAATTCTTTCCTAATGCACTACATGCAAAGTGATAAGTTAGGTATCTCTAAATCCTTGGTCCGGAATCTAGAGAATTTCACCCCGCACCTTGGTCCAGCTACGTGTGTGTAATTTACTTACCCTTACCTTTACCTCATATTAGACATCATAATCGATGTTTGGATTAGTTATTACTTTGCAGCAATCGACACTAGCCTATTAGATAGTATCACACTAAATATATGTTGATAATTCTTTTCTTGTTGATTACCTCCTTGGTCAGGCAAGTAGCAACAAGACAAGTTCCAACGTTGCAAACGGCTAAAAAGACTTCTGAACGAAAGAATTATCAATGCATGCACCATACTATTCAAGAATTGCTTATTTACTATTCATACTTTGTTAATTGCTCATAGTTCCCACAACCCTAGTTATGGAGTTTAGTTACCCATAATCATATGAACACAATTCATTGTTTTAGATGAAAGAATTATAAACTTACGTACAAAGAGTAATAAACCCAGAAATTCAGCATGAATTGCAACTCAAAAATCTTTAAACCTATCTTAGGAAATTAATAATTGCTAAAGTTGCAGGTTAATCTCCCAAGTCAAGAAATAGAATAGAATAATAATGTCTCACCCCCAAAAACGAGGATTACATGCCCTATTTATAGAAAACAAGTCCTAAATTAAAAGGGAAACAAAATAAGGAAAGTTTGTTACAGGCACGCGTCTTCATTTCACGAGACTGACTCATGGACCGTCAATGGATCTACTGTCTGTCAATCCCTTCCGTCAGCCAGGACTTAGAAAACATTTCAACTTCCAAAAATCAGCTTCTCTGAAGCAAACGAAGGAACTGCAGTATGGACCGTAAATCGATCTACGGTCTGTCAATCCCTTTCCGTAGCTCCACACTAGAATCTTCAAAAATCAGGTACTGGAACCCTCGCAGTATCAATCTACGGATCAACAGTACGGTCCGAGATCAATCTATGGGCCGTCAATGGTCACCGTGGTTCCACACTTGGTCAAATTTCCCTGATTTGCCTTCCATGCCTTGGCTTCTGATCTACGACCACCATTTACGGAGCGTCAATGGACCTACGGTCTGTAGATCACCTCCGTAGATGCCTTTTTCTGCATTTCTTTTAGCTGTCTCTTTATTTCCGCGCCTAAACATCTTTCCTGCAAAATAAGATAAAAACACGTAAAAACCCATACAAAAAGGCCCTAGACACACACAACTTATAAGTGAAATCTATTAGAAATACCGTAAACTCACGGTATATCAACACCGTCAACTTAAATTCATTGTTTGTCCTCAAGCGACGCACTAAGACGCTAAACCACACTTGCATAGAAGCAAGCATTTCAAGCGCAATCAATCATATGGCTCTCTAACCCATTCACTTTCTGGGTGTAACATTTGTTCCCTTAGACTCAACAAGCTAATTCATGTGGATCAAACCATGACAGCGATCGACCAACCAACACATAACATACATTGTTTTACTATCACCAAAGTACCAACTTTCTGACAATGCAACTAGTTCCCTTACTTCAAACGAAATTCCTTTTCTTTCACACAATGGCTAAAGCTTTAAGTATAAGGATTCATTCAACACTCACACTCAGAAATAACTGCAAGTATAGTTAGTGGTCAATACCATAGGATTGCCCTTATTTTCACTACTTAGACTCCCCACATTAGACTCTAGGATCACTATAGGACTTTTTTGGCTTGTAACGTATGCTCAGGGTCAGGTGTGGTACTTTTGGGTACTTCTTAGTGACTTTCTGCCCTCCTTGACATTACACTTGGCTTTCAACCTCTTTCTGCCCTATTTTTTTGTCATCCTACCGTTTTACCTTCTTTCCCTTGATTCTCTTCAACCACGGATGTGACTTTAGGTTTTGTAGATCTTTCTATTTTTCACTTTTTTTTTCTTGTGTTTATGCTTTTTCTTTAGCTTTCAACAAGTCACATCCATTCCTCTCTTTTCTCAACATCAAACTCCTTTCATAACCATTTTTATTTCGGTTTCCTCTTTCATACACACCCTTAACTTATGGATTTTCCATTGATTGAGGTGCACAATACCCAATGTCGGGCCAGGGCCAAGATTGAAGTTACCTTTTTTATCAGCCACCCTCAACTTAGGCTTTTGACCTAAGTCGAGGTGTACATGTCCAAGGAGGGACCAGGGCCAACATAGTAGATTTATGGGAAGGCGATTTCAGGGTTTAGAAAGAAATGGTCTAATTTTAGGCTCAAAGCATTTGGATCAAAGGGAGCATTTATTTCATTTGGTTGGATCTTTCATTTAAGCAATTTGTGGACTTATCTGAACAAGGGCCTATGATCACCTCCTAGCTTCTAGAGTGAATTGTCTTAGCAGGACATGCCGGTTCAACAGAAATTAAACAGTCTCTTGGGGAAAACGAACACAGGCAAGAAAACCCCAAGAGACGATTTATGAGTTAGGTTACTCAGACTTCACCCTATCACTCACAATCCATTTACCCCACCCCCAACAAAAATAGATATGGTTGTCCCCAATGTATACAGGAACAATAAATGATAGTGGATTGGGTGAAGCAAACTTGTGGCTCATAGCACCGAAGAATCATGAACGAGCGGGTGGGTCTGGTTTCCCGAAGCCCGCTGGAACAATAGTAGGGTCACCCTCAGTAGTGCCCACATCATCCATGATAGCACCATCAGTGGTGCTCACAACGTCCCTCACAACAGGCAGGACCTCTACAACTGGGGCAAGACTCGATGCCCCTGCAACACTCTCACTCACCCTCCACTGGCACAACTCTTCATCTAAAATCGAAGCCTTCATGGCCTCCTTCTCCTGCCTACGCTGTCTCTTTTGAGCTTTCTCCTCCTCACTGCGACTAGAACGGTGCCGCTTACCTTTGGCATGTGTAGGGTCAAGCCCTTCTCGGCGGTCCCACTGAATAAAATATCCAGCACCGTATCATCAGCCAGTGCAATAGGTACAGCCTGAGGCTTAACTATAGGGGTGGCAAGAATGGCATCAATGCCGGTCCGGAGATTGGCTAATTCATCCTGCAAAGCGGATAGATCTGTGACTGGGGCTGATCACTTGAGGACTCGCAATTCAAAGGCATCAAGACACTTATTAACAGCCTGGACCTTCCGTTCCATCATGCCCTCCATCCTTCTCTTCATTCTTGCCTCGGACTTAGCAATCGAATTTTGCACCCACGACTGGATGTGATGCAGCAGTGTGGCCATCTTAGCCTCTAATTTCTGTACTTTGGCCAATGGGACAATAATAGCTCCTAGCTATGGTGTGGACCGGGATGAACTAGGAGCCATACTAGCGTTCTGGAAAGAGGAGGCCAAGATAGTATCAGAGTGATCTGGTATAACGAGATCACCACCCTATGCCTGCCCCACCGTGTCTGTAAGATCTGCGCCCAAGGGAGGTACCTCAACCTGGGGCTCTCTGCGAGGTGCCGCCACATTTGCCTCATCTCGAACGAGGCCTATGTCCAAAGTCCATGTAGGGTGGATCAACCTATCACAATTCCAGATTGGCACTCCAGAGTCCCTGCACAATTGGAAAATCAAACATAGAAATGGGTAAGTAGTGGAGGTCTTGAATGCCCTCTCGTGAATCTCTGCCAGCAGCATGCGGGCAAAGTCAATATCCCCTCCTGCTACCAGTGCTGCAACCATGATCGCTATGTCCCATGTGAGTTGGTTGTCAGCTTTTGTCGGCGACATCCTGTTACGCAACAACAACCAAAAAAACTTGGCCACAAAATTCAATGTGGCCTTTCGGATACCTAACTGAGGTGCGGCGAGCCACTCTGCGCGCTTTCCATCTATAGCAATGTACTTAGCCAACCATAGTATTACAGCCTCTCGCTGTTCAGCATTCCTTTCGAAAGCACCGCTCTGCACGGTGTCCCATCTGCACTCAAACTCCGCTGTGTTTAGTGACCAAGAGTTTCCTATGGTCGGACGATAGAGAAAGTGGTTGATGGTGGCATGTGATATGTCCACCGGACAAGCCCGAACCACAGTGGAAGTGAGAGGATCTTGGTCCATGGGCTTTGACTTCTTGGAGATTGAGCCACGGAGAGTGGCAGCATGAGAGGCGTAGAATTCTCGCACAATCTCCTCGCTATAAGTCCCAGGGTTTCAAGCCATCCAATCATAATTGTGAAGGTTAAAAGCCGGTGGATGTCAAGGACAGTGTGAAAGCTCCCCGCGAGGACTCTACGCTCCTCTGTAATAAGTCGGGCGATCTTCCCTTTGTTATTTCTCATCTTGGCATCCGGATAAATCTACCATTGGCCCTCAACACACCATATGTTTGGCTCGCCGGCCACTTGAGTAGGATCTCATTCCTTGGTGCTGGTATAGACTCCGAGCTAGTGGCCTCATCAGACAAGGCAGCTTGGTCATCCTGGCTGGACCCTGTGGCTAACTTGGCATTGGACCGCGAAGCATGGGCAGACTCGGACCCTGAAGCATGGCTGGACTCAAAGCGAAGCATGGGCAGACTCTGAGCCAGACACAGACCCAATAGCTAAACTGGAAGCAACCCCAGTTGGTGACCCAATCAGTGTGTGTTTCTCATCAGATTGGGAGACAGTGACTACGTTGGTGATCACCTTTTGGGAGGTGCCTCTGGTGGTTCAAGGTGCCTAGGGGGAAGTCCTTGTGTTGGGAGGAACGTATGCTGGATCTTTTTCCGTGTCTATCTCCTCATAGATTAACCTGAAGCTAGGAGCAACAGATTTTGACTTGCCCTGTTTTGCATAGATGACTAGCTTCTTAGGTGCCATCGTACCTGTGGAGGGGATATTAGTGCCAAAACTAACCATAAACAAGCTAACAAATATTTTCGAACTGTAAACGAGCAGTGACAAAGTCCCAAGAAAATTTCAGACAGAGTCTACAATGGTCATCCACGGAGGAGACCTACAGTCTGTAGACTGATCCACGGTCCGTGGAACCCTTCTGTGCATCAGAGGACCAATAATCTTGGTCGCAGATGAAAACCACGGATGTACAGAACGGTCCGTAGATTGATCTACAGACCGTAGTCCACATTCGTGGTTTTACACTTTGTGAAATTTCAGGTGCATCCAACCACGAACCTAATCTACGGTCTGTGGATTGATCTACGGTCCGTAGATAGGGTATTGTCGATATGATCTGTGCCAGATTGCAGCCATTTTTTTTAATTTTCAAGTCCACATCGTGGACCATTTTCAACAATATCCTAGTGTAACCATGCATTTCAACATTGAATCATGCTAGTTTGTCATTCTCAGGATTCCGATTAATCATTTTAACAATTATTTAAGACATAATGTGGACCCCTAAGTCGAAACTTACATGTATACTTATAATCACATACAACAAGGCAACACAATCACTATCTATCGTTCCAAGGGTACGGTGACTTCAAATTTTCTCATGCAATTTCATCTAACAATTACCCAAGGTCAAGACCCGACTCCCGACTCTCTATATTCAAAATATGAACCAAAATTCAAAGTGAGAGGAAAGTCTATTACCTTACAAGCAACGTGGAGTGGGGTGATTGCGTGAAGACACTAAGTTTTGCAAGACCAAACAATCACCTCTTCGTTACTAACCCAACACCGGACCCTTTTACTGGAATATGGAGTGAGTTGTATTCGGAATGGAAATGAATTATGGGAATGAAGGGGGAATGGGAGGGATGATTTTATGGGGGAGTTATGGAGTGATTTAGGGGAGTTGAGGGTGTTTGAAACAATTGGGGAGTGAATGGAGGGAATTGGAAATGATTTGAAATTAGGGGAGTTTTAAATAAAGGGGTCCGGGTCGGGTCAGACAGATTTAGGGTTTTGGACCCACGAGACCCCGTCTACGGTCTGTGGGTCGATCTACGGTCCGTAGATTGGGACCATAGATCACACTTACACTTGGAAAAGTTTAGGGGCTTACCTGGGATCTACGAACACCATCCACTGTCCGTGGATAGAACGACGGACCGTCGATGGGGTCCGTAGACCTCTGCACCAGACCATTTTCTGCATATTTTGCATAGCGTACCTGCACATGTAGCAACCATTAGGCTATTGTTTTTACATTTTATGGACACTTTTTAGACACGGACCCTATGCTAATTCTAGCCAACAATAAAAAAAAACAAACTAAAACACCTATCTAAATTGATACAGAGACGCATTTAAACAAAGAAAACTACTAAATGGGAAACATAAACCTATCGTTGGCTAGATTGTACATCTTGGGTTGCCTCCCAAGCAGCGCTTGATTTAACGTCGCTGCATGACGCAAGTTTCTTGATTACTCAAACTTCATCAAGATTATAGGCCTCAATCACTTCTTGCACACTTTCAGCATTTCCCAAATAGATCTTGATCCTTTGCCCGTTTACCATGCACATTGTTCCTTCACTATTCTCAAGCTCAACCGCTCCATAGGGGAGCACTTTTGTGAGTGAAAATGGACTAGTCCATTTGGACTTGAGTTTGCCTGGAAACAAGCGCAACCTAGAGTTGAATAGAAGCACAAGATCACCAACCACAAATTCACGCTTTTCAATTCTCTAATCATCATACCGCTTTATCTTCTCTTTGTACGAGGCTGAACTTTCGTAAGATTTTAGGCGAAACTCATCAAGCATATTCAAGTCATTCATTATTTGATTAGATGCGGCGCCCCAATCCAAATTTAGCTTCTTCATTGGTCATATCGCCTTATGCTCTAGCTTTACCAGTAAATGACAAGACTTCCCATATACAAGTTGGTAAGGAGACATACCTATGCGGGTCTTGTATGCAGTGAGATAGGCCTACAGAGCCTCATCAAGCTTCCTTGACCAATCCGTTCTATTAGCATTCACAGTCTTTGCCAAAATCTGTTTGATTTCTCTGTTGGACACTTCAACTTGCCCACTAGTTTGTGGATGGTAAGGAGTGGCTACATTGTGGCAGACACCATATTTCTTAAGTAGTGCCTTGAACAACTTATTACAAAAGTGAGAACCTCCATCGCTAATAATATCCCTCGATGTACCACATCTATAGCAGATATTCTTTTTCAAGAATACGGTGACACTTTTATCTTCATTATTGGGGAGAGCAACTGATTCCACCCACTTCGTACATAACCAACTGCAACAAGAATATACTTCATCCCATATGAACTCACAAATGGTCCCATAAAATCAATTCCCCATACATCAAACAACTCTATCACCAATATAGGATTCATAGGGAGCTCTTGCCTCTTTGTAATCCCTCCTTCTCTTTGGCAACAATCACAAGACTTGGCGAAATCATAAGCATCTTGGTGGATGGTAGGCCAGTAGTACCCACACTGCAAAATCTTATGTGCAGTCTGAATACCACTATGATGCCCACCAACAGGTGATGAATGGCATGCTTCAAGTACACTCAACATCTCAACCTCGGGCACACAGCGACGAATAATCCCATCAGCACAACTACGATACAAGTAAGGCTCATCCCAAAAGAATTTCTTCACATCATGCATAAACCTTTTCCTTTGGTGAAAAGACAAATCCGGGGGCACAATATCGCTTGCCAAATAATTAGCAAAGTCTGTGAACCAAGGAATCAAATCATAAGAAGCAGCCAATACCTGTTCATCTGAAAAAACATCATTAATTTCAGCCCTATCTCCAAGCTTTAGCATAGCCTCTTCCTATAATCTGGACAAGTGATCGGCAACTTGATTGTCGGTCCCCTTTCTATCTCTTACCACAAAAACAAACTCTTGCAGCAACAATACCCATCGAATCAATCTTGGTTTTGCATCCTTTTTCGCCATCAAATACCTCAATGCAGAATGGTCAGTATGCACTATGACCTTAGTACCAAGCAAGTAGGATCGAAATTTCTCGAATGCAAAAACAACCGCAAGAAGTACTGTTCGGTCACAGTATAATTTTTCTGGGTCACATTTAGAGCTTTGCTAGCATAGTAAATAGGGTGAAGAATTTTCTCTTTCCTCTGTTCTAGTACCACACCAAGCGCCACTCCACTTGCATCACACACTACCTGAAACGGTTGTTCCCAATCAGGTGAAATAATGATAGGTGCAGTAACCAACTTATCTTTCAATTCTTCAAATGCTCTCAGAAAAGCATCATCAAAATCAAACTTATACTCCTTTTTGAGCAATTTGCACAATGAGTGTGCAATTTTTGAAAAGTCTTTGATGAATCTCCTGTAAAAACCTACATGCCCAAGCAAACTTATAACACCATTTACAGAAATGGGTGGTGGAAGTTTTTCTGTTACCTCAACTTTAGCTCTATCAGCCTCAATACCTTTCTCTGAAATTTGATGACCCAACACTATACCTTCTTTAACCATAAAATGACACTTCTCCCAATTCAGCACCAAGTTACAGTCTTCACACCTTTTAAGCACCTTGGCCAAATGATCCAGACGACAATCAAAAGAATCACCTACAACTGAAAAATCATCCATGAACACTTCAATAGTGTCTTCCACCATATCAGAAAATATAGACATTATACAGCGCTGGAAGGTTGCTGGAGCATTGCACAACCTAAATGGCATCCGTTTGAATGCAAAAGTCCCATAAGGGCAAGTGAATGTGGTCTTCTCTTAGTCTTCTGGAGCTATAGAAATTTGATTTTAGCCTTAATACCCATCATGAAAACAATACCAACACTTTCCTGCAAGTCTATCAAACATCTGGTCCATGAACGGCATAGGAAAGTGGTCCTTTTCTGTCCATGCATTCAGCTTTCGGTAATCCATACAAACTCTCCATCTAGTAACCAGCCTCATTGGAACAATCTCATTTCTTTCATTTGGAACCACAGTAATACCACCCTTTTTAGGCACGCACTGCACATGACACACCCAACTACTATCTGTAATGGGGTAAATAACTCCCGCATCCAGCCACTTGATGATCTCCTTTTTAACTACCTCTTGCATAGGTGGATTTAATCTTCTCTGGTGCTCAATACTGGGCTTATGATCTGGCATGAGGTAGCAAATACCAGGAGGAATCCTAATAATATCTGCAATAGTCCACCCAATAGCTCGCTTGAACCTCTTTAACACAGTCACCAAGCACTCTACTTGTCTCGCATTCAAATCTTACGCAATGATGACCGGCAAAGTATTCTCTCTGCCCAAGTATACATAACTTAAATGCGGTGGTAGAGCCGTAAGCTCCAATTTCGGTGCCTCCACAATAGATGGCCTAGCGGGTGGGGACTCGCGATTCTTCATATCTAACTCATACTTCTTTGGTTTAGACTTATTCACACTTATCGAGTGCGGCTACCAACTCATCATACTCTTCAATACCATCACTAACGAAATTCATCATAATTGCTGCTAATGCCTCAACACCTAGTCGCTTTTCAATTTGCACTTTTGTCCCACTCTCCACTCTGTAAGTTATAGCAGATACTGTTTGAAGCTCACCACTCTGCTTCATTGACCTACAAATATTGAAAGTTGCTTCTTCATTGTTCAGTCTGAACTTCATCTGTCCCTTTTCCATATCAACCAACGCATGCCCTCTGGCAAGAAATGGTCTCACAAGGATGATGGGAACCTCAAAATAAACCTCACAGCCAAGAATCACAACATCTGTCGGAAAAATGAAAGACTCCACTTTTACTAGCACATCATGGAGTACACCAATGGGCCTTTACATAGTTCGATCAGCTATTAGTAACCGCATTGCAGTGGGCTTTTGGTCCAATAGACCCAACTTCTTGTAAAAAGACAACGGCATGAGGTTTATGCTAGCACCAAGATCACACAATGCCTTAGCAAAGTGTAACAACCCTATAGTACATGGGATTTGAAAGCACCAAGGATCTTCCTTCTTTTGCACAAGAGATCTTGTAGAAATAGCGCTACAATGCTGCAATTTATCATCATCTTCAAAACTCACAGACCTTCTCTTTGTCACCATATCTTTCATAAACTTCGCATACCCAGACATTTGCTCCAAAGCTTCTATCAAAGGAACGTTGATACAAAGCTGCTTCAACATACTAATAAACCTACGATATTTACCATCTTCAGTCTTCTTCACTAAACTTTGTGGAAAAGGTGGTGGAGGTCTAGGTATGGGGACCACTTTCTGAGATATTTCCGCTTCCTGCTCTATCGCAGTCTCAGACTCTTCTCTAACCTCTACCATATCATCTTCTTTTCTATTCTCTGCATCCACCACAGATCGCATAAATGGATCTATGGTTTGCATACCCCCTCGAGTAGTAACTGACATACAATGACCATTATTTTTGGATTCTGGATGGTGTTGCTAGGAAGAGTGCCATGTTGACGTGGATTCACTGTAGTAGACAACTGAGTCATCTGCTGCTCTAGATGCTTTATTGACACTCCATGGGCATCAACCTTTTGACCAAAACTAGACAAGTCATTTCTCATCCCATTCACATTCTCATCAGTTGCATCAAACCTTCTCATCTTCTTATGCATCATATCTTCAATACACGCCAGATTGCCACCAGCTTCCCTAGTACCAGATTCCCAATTTTGAGGGGGAACATAAGGTCCCACCCGATCATTTCTGTTGCCATAGTTGTTCCGGTTATAGTTGTTTTTGAGATTGAAGTTTCTATCCCGAATATATTGACCCTCTCAGTTGTAATTACCATAGTTCCGACCTTGGTTTCCTTGACCCTGGCACCAATTTTCCGTGTTGGATCCTTGAGCGTTAGGTCGGAAACCCCCCGTATGATCATTCAGTGCATAAACATCTTCTTCATAGTAACACTCTTCATCTGGTGGTGGCGTTTTAGTCAAATAATTCACAGTATTTACCTTCTCTGCACCTCCGCTCACATGCTTTAATACCAACCCCAACTCGGTCCTCATCTTAGCCATCTCTTCACGAATCTCCTCTGCAGACTGATTATTCGTAGCATGAACGACAAATGTGTTTCTCCCAGTATCTGATCTCCTAGTGCTCCATGATTTATTTTTGCGAGAGATCTTCTCTAATTTTTTTGCAATCTGCACATATGTGCACTCACCATATGATCCTCCAGCAAGAGTATCAAGAACTGCTTTATTGTTGTCATCCTGACCTCGGTAGAAAGATTCCTTCAGCGACTCATCATCAATACAGTGATACGGAACACCTCTTATGAACGAAGTGAATCTGTCCCATGAGCTACTCATAGACTCTCCAGGTAATGCCACAAAATTATTTACCCTATCTTTGTGATTGAACTTCTTGGACACTGGATAATACCTTCCTAAGAACACATCGCTCAATTGGTTCCATGTATAGATTGAGTTATAAGGAAGCTGAGTGAACCATATAGCAGCATCGTCTGTCAGTAAAAGAGGGAACACTCGCAATCCGATGAAATCCATATCCAAGTCTGGTCGACCTACACAGCTCTTGCAGACCACCCTTATCTTGGCTATGTGAGCAAGTGGGTCCTCCGATGGAAACCCTGAGAACAAGACCCTCGCTGTAAGCATCGACATTAAGCTACTAGTTACCACAAATGTGTGCCCCGGAGGCAAAGGGAGTAAGACTAGAGGTCCATCAGAGTCAGCAATACTGACATTGCCCCTATAGTTGTCATGCAGTTGTGGGCCTGGTGGACCATGCACCCTCACTGCATCTCCTAATTGATTTTTAGCTAGACCCCGATTTTCCCCACCAGCTACTCTTGGCTGTTGTAACTCATCTGCTTCACCAAGATTTACTCCGATAGGATTAATTGGAAATCCCTGATTGTTCATTCTTCGCAAAGTTCAGTTAAATTCTGGATCGTACGAAGTAAGTGGTTCACCCTGGCTCCGTGTACTTGGCATACACTCGATTCAGAACCTGAGAGAGATAAAAACAACAAGAAAAAGTAAAATTAGGAAATATTTGACTAACGTTCAATAATGTAGTTAGAATAAATCTAAAAGCCAAATTTTCCCCGACAACGGCGCCAAAATTTGATACACTCAAATTACACCTCCCTAAAGAAGAATAAGCGATCGTTATCAAGTAAATAACCCAACTTGTAGGTGGGGGTCGATCCCACGAGGAAAATGGTTTAGACTTTACTTTAACCAACAATTATATTCAATTACTCAAATTACTTCGAGAAACAAGTAATTAAAAAGGGGGTTTTTGTAAAAAAAATTGTAAGAATTCAATAAATAATCAGTAATCAAAAGTCAGTTTTGGTTGTTATCAAAGATGAGTGAAATAACTAGGGTATATGTGTTCCCTACAAGCTGATAACGCAGTAATCCTAGTAATAGCAATCCTTTTCTAATGCACTACTTGCAAAGTGGTAAGTTAGGTATGTCTAAATCCTTGGTCCGGCATCTAGAGAATTTCATCCCAAACCTTGGTCCGGCTACGTGTGTGTAATTTACTAACCCTTACCTTTACCTTATATTAGACATCATAATCGATGTTTGGCTTAGTTATTACTCCGCACCTATCGACACTAGCCTATTAGATAGTATCACACTAAATCTATGTTCATAATTCTTTTCTTGTTGATTACTTCCTTGGTCCGGCAAGTAGCAACAAGGTAAGTTCTAACGTTTGCAACCGCTAAAAAGACTTCTAAATGAAAGAATTATCAATGCATGCACCATACTATTCAAGAATTTCTTATTTACTATTCATACTTTGTTCATTGCTCATGGTTCCCAAAATACTAGTTGTGGTGTTTAGTTACCCATAATCATATGAACACAATTCATTGTTTTAGATGAAAGAATTATAAACTTACGTACAAAGAGTAATAAACCCAGAAATTCAACTTGAATTGCAACTCAAAAATCTTCAAAATGATCTTAGGAAATTAATAATTGCTAAAGTTGCAAGTTAATCTCCCAAGTCAAGAACTAGAATAGAATAATAATGTCTCACCCTAAAAAATGAGGTTTACATGCCCTATTTATAGAAAACAAGTCCTAAATTAAAAGGGAAACAAAATAAGGAAAGTTTGTTACAGGCTCGCGTCTTCATTCCACGAGTCTGACTCACGGGGTCGTCAATAGATCTACGGTCTGTGAGTCCCTTCCGTCAGCCAGGACTTAGAAAATATTTCAACTTCTAAAAATCAGCTTTTCTACAGCAAACGACGGAACTGCAGTACAAACCGTAGATCGATCAACGGTCCGTCAATCCCCTTCCGTAGCTCCACACTTAGAATCTTCAAAAATCAGGTACTGGAACCCTCGCAGTATCAATCTACGGATCAATAGTACGGTTTGTAGATCAATCTATGGACTGTCAATGGTCACCATGGTTCCACACTTGGTCAGATTTCCCTGATTTGCTTTCCATGCCTTCGCTTCTAATCTATGACCACTATCTACGGAGCGTCAATGGACTTATGGTCCATAGATCACCTTCGTAGATGCCCTTTTCTGTATTTCTTTCAGTTGTCTCTTTATTTCTGCGCCTGAACATATTTCCTGCGAAATATGATAAAAACAGATAAAAACCCATACAAAAAGGTCGTAGACACACACAACTTGTAAATGAAATGTATTAGAAATACCATAAACTCACAGTATATCAGCAGGGTCGGTTTGGGCCTGAGTTTTGACATTAAGAGCCAGTTGCGCCCCTCGAGTTTGGTGAGTGACAAACTTTGTATCAGAGCAGTGTCGTATCCTAGGCAGTCTACAAGTCGTGTTTAGTAGAGTCTTGTTTATAAATGTGTTGTGCACCACATTTGATAAGCAAGAAGCTACCGGACATGTTAGAATGACTATCCTTATTTTACTCACCTCGTGTTATAGAGTGGTGTCTTAAGAGTTGAGGTTTCTGGCTTATAATTGATACTTGTATGCAGATAAGATGACTGACACCAGACAGACCACAACTATCCACGGGCGAGATACAATTGTTGGCGAGGGTACAGGCAAGGTACCATATGTGGATGTAGCCCATTGTGAGACCCAGGGGGAGATATCTTCTCAGCCCCCTAGAGCTTCTCCATCGCTTCAGGAGCCTCTGAGGGGTAGAGGACTTTCGGCTCCACCAGCAGTACCATCTTTATTTCCACGTATTACATCTGACTAGGATTTCAAGAGTGCAGTATGTATGTTAGCACAGTTAGTTGCTGCACAGTGCCAATTTGTTGCGCCAGATGTTGCCGGACCTTCTGAAAAGGGCTCGAAAGTTTGAGAGTTCGTGAATTTTTTGCCTTGAAACCTCCACAGCTTATAGGGACAGATCACAGAGAGAACCCTCAATACTTTGTTCATCAGCTTCATAGGATTTTTAGAGTCATGCATGGCTCAACGACTGAGTCAGTTGAGTTAGCAACATTTTGATTGCGCGATGTTATAGTATTGTGGTACGAGAGTTGGGAGAGATCTAGGGGAAATGATGCATATCTACCCACTTGGGATACCTTTACAGAAGCTTTCATAGATCACTATTTGCCTCGAGAGATTAGGGATGGCCGGGTGGACCAATTTCTGAACATCCGACAGGGCAGCAGATTTGATTGTCACGGACAGTCAGGCCCATGTGAGGGTTCACGAGCATTAGGCTCTTAGCAGTAGAGGGGTTCAGACCCGGTTAGGACACCCCCGCTGTATTGTGCTACTTGCGGTAGGATGCATTTCGGGAGGTGCAAACAGGGTTCCATAGGTTGTTATTCTTGTGGATAAGAGGGGAATGGGTGGAGAAACTGCCTGAACATAGGTCAGGGTGGTATAGATCCGTTGACCAGGTCAGTAGTAGGTTCCTCCTCATCAGCACAGTCTACTGGGAGTGGACCCCAAACTTAAGCAGATAGAGGTAGAGGTGAAGGCAGAGAGGGAGCATCTAGTTCTAGTAGTAGACAGAATCGTATATATTCACTAGTCGGTCGACAAGACTCAGAGTCATCACCAGATGTTGTGACAGGTACATTGATTGTTTGTTATCATTGTGTTTATACTTTGATAGATCCTGGATCTACTTTGTTTTATGTTACTCCATTTATTGCGAGGAGGTTATGTACAGTAGCAGAGTCATTAGATCGACCCTTTATTATATCTACACAAGTTGGTGAGTCTATTGATGCCAAGAGAGTCTATGAAAGTTGCATGGTAGAAATTATTGACCATCAGACCTCTGTAGATCTAGTAGATTTAGAGATGGTTGATTTCGACATCATTATGGGTATGGACTGGTTAGCGTCTTATTATGCTAATGTTGAGTGCCGAACAAAGTTTGTTAGATTCCACTTTCAAGGAGAGGAAGTTTGTGAATGGAAAGTCGATACAACAATGTTGAAAGGTAGGTTTATTTCCTCTTTTAAGGCGATGTGGATGATTACTAAGGGTTGTATTTATCATTTTGTTCACGTTCATGATATATATGCAAAACCACCGACTCTTCAGTCTATTCTGGTAGTTAATGAGTTTCAAGATGTATTTCCATACGAGCTCTATGGTATCCCTCCAGAATGGGAAATTGATTTTGCTATCGATATGCTACCAGGTACACAACCCATATCTATCCCTCCTTATAGAATGGCTCCTACTGAGCTAAAGGAGTTAAAGGATCAGCTAAAAGACTTGCTGGATAAAGGCTTTATTAGGCCTAGTGCTTCACTATGGGGTGCGCCAGTGTTATTCGTAAGGAAGAAAGATGGCTCACTAAGAATTTGTATCGATTACCGACAGCTCAATAAGGTGACTATAAAGAATAAGTACACTCTTTCGAGGATTGATGACTTGGTTGATCAATTACAAGGTGCTAAGTGTTTCTCCAAGATTGATTTAAGATCAGGGTAGCACCAGATACGAGTTCGGGAGAAAAACATTTCAAAGACAACTTTTAGAACCAGATATGGACACTTCGAGCTCTTAGTAATGTCTTTTGGATTAGCTAATTCCCCAACAATGTTCATGGACCTGATGAATAGTATATTCAAGTCGTATCTAGACTTATTTGTGATTGTATTTATTGATTATATTTTGGTGTATTCACGTTCAAAAGCTGAGCATGCAAATCATCTACGAGCAGTCCTTCAGGTTCTTCGAGACCAAGAACTTTATGCAAAGTTTCCTAAGTGTGAGTTCTGGTTGGACTCTGTAGCTTTATTAGGTCATATTGTATCAGATGTAGGAATTGCGGTTGATACACAAAAGATTGAGGCCGTAAAGGCTTGGCCCAGACCCATGACTCTGAATGAGGTTCGTAGTTTCTTAGGGTTTGTTGGGTACTACATAGAAGGTTTGTAGAGGGGTTTTCTTCACTTTCAGCCCCATTAACGAAGCTGACTCAAAAATCAGTTAAGTTCCAGTGGACTGAGGCTTGCGAGCGTAGTTTCCAGGAGCTGAAGGACAGGTTGACATCAGCACCAGTTCTCGCATTGCCAAAGGGTTCATAAGGCTATGCGTTGTATTGTGATGCTTCTGGTGTTGGGTTGGGATTTGTTCTAATGCAACATGGTAATGTTATCGCATATGCTTTAAGGTAGTTGAGAAAGTAAGAGAAGAATTATCCGACCCATAATTTAGAGTTGGTTGTATTTGTGCATGTGTTAAAGATCTAGAGACATTATTTGTATGGCATTCATGTTCACATCTTCACAGATCATAAAAGCCTTCAATAAATCTTTAAATAGAAGGAGTTAACTCTGCGACAATGTCGATTTCTTGAGTTACTAAAAGACTACGACGTGGATATTATATATCATCCAGGAAAGGTGAATGTGGTAGCCGATGCCCTCAGTCGAAGATCTATGGGTGGTTTATCTTTTTTAGGTATTGCGAAGCGTGAGCTAGCGCAAGAGCTTTATCAGTTAGCTAGCTTCGGAGCCAGATTGTTAGATGCAGAAGATAGTTGGGTAACAATTCAGGACACAGTCGTATCATCTCTAGTTGTAGAAGTAAAATCACGGCAACAAGAGGATCCTAGCTTAGAGCAGCTTAGAGCCAAGGCTTAGGATCATCAGTCTTTAGCATTTGATTTAGTAGGAGATGGAGTCCTTAGATATAGTGGTCGATTATGTGTTCCAAATGTTGTAGGGCTTCGACATCGGATTATGGAAGAGGTACATCATTCCCGTTATTTTATTCACCCTGGTTCGACGAAGATGTACCATGATATTAAGGAGATCTATTGGTGGCACGGGATAAAAAATGACGTTGCTGAGTTTGTGGCACAGTGTCCTAACTGCCATCAGGTGAAGGTTGAGCACCAAAAGTCCGTTGGGCTAGTTCAAGAGATAGCCATTCCTTTGTGGAAGTGGGAAGCAATTAATATGGATTTTATTACAGGGTTACCTCGATCACGTCGCAAGTTTGACTCTATTTGGGTAATTGTTGATAGACTAACAAAATCAGCCCACTTCTTACTAGTCTGGGCTACTTTTACAGCTGAAGACTATGCATAGATCTATATTAGAGAGATTTTTAGGCTACACGGTGTCCCAATATGTATTATCTCAGATAGAGGAGCACAATTTACTGCCAACTTAAGAAAGTCCTTCCAGAAAGGACTAGGGACACAGGTTAATCTTAGTATAGCCTTTCACCCTCAGACAGATGGCCAGGCTGAGCGCATTTGACACTCGAGGATATGTTACGGGTGTGTGCGCTAGACTTTAAGAGAAGTTGGAATGACAACTTACCTCTTATTGAGTTTGCATACAATAATAATTATCATTCGAACATCTGGATGGAACCTTAAGAGGCTTTGTATGGGCAAAAATGAAGGTCCCCCATCGGATGGTTCGAGGTAGGTGAGTCAGGGTTGATTGGACCCGACATAGTACAACAGATAATGGAGCAGGTTAAGCTCATTCTGGAGAGGTTGCTTTACAGCTCAAAGCCAACAGAACTCATACTCAGATGTACAACGAAGGGACTTAGATTTTTGTGTCGATGACTGGGTATTCTTAAAAGTCTTGCCTATGAAGGGTCTTATGAGATTTGGTAAAAAAGGCAAGTTTAGTCCAAGATTCATTGGGCCATACGGGATCCTGCGGAGGGTAGGACGGGTGGCTTATGAGTTAGAATTTCCTTCCGGGATAGAATCTATTCATCCAGTTTTCCATGTATCGATGCTACGAAAGTGTGTAGGGGACCCTTCTCATGTTGTCCTGGTTGAGGATGTTCATATAGAGGAGTTGTCCTACGAGGAAACTCCAACTGCCATATTAGATCGGCAGGTCCGTAAATTGAGGACCAAAGAGGTGGCTTCAGTTAAAGTATTGTGGAAAAACAAGAATTGAGAAGAGGTGACCTGGGAAGCAGAGGATGGCATGAGGTCCAAATATATTCACTTGTTTCGTACCCCACGGTGATGGCATATCAGTGTATTTTAGTGCAGTGAGGTTAGATACCAATCTGAATTTTTTATATATTGTTGCTTATTATTATTGTTGTTGTCGTTGTATATTTGCTCACTGTTATTGTGGAGCTATAGTGCTTAGTTATTTATGTCATCGTGTGAGAAGCCTAGGTTAGAATTTCCGCATTTCATGTTCATGGATAGTCACATTTAGAAAGGATATTCTGCCTTCATTTTTGAAACTCCTAAGGACTTAACCGTGTGACTCAGATTTTTTCATTCGAGCACGAATGTTTCTAAGGGGGGAAGGATGTAATACCCCGACTTTTCAAAACGTCTAAAGTAACTCGTATCTTCGTGGAAAGAAAAGGAGGGTAGGTAATAAATTAAGAATGATGTAGTATGTCATATTTTATGTGTTCAAGGGTTGTATCTCAAGTTTTGAAGTTAGGTAAGTGGCAAAATAAAAGTTGGCGAAAGTTATCGTAAGTTCCTTTTTAAAGATTTCTCTGAAATTTGGTCAAATGTCTTAGATGGTTTCTCCCAATGTATAAAGAGTTAGAAGGCCTATAACCCATTGAATCAAAGGCCTACGAGTCTATTTTTCAACGCACAAAACCCCATATCCAACTGACATCAGATTAAAAAATTATGAGGGTCTTACTACGGACTAACGGAGCAGAATCCAGGTCGGCTAGAAAAATGTGGTATGTCGGCTTACTCAACATTTTAAGACATGAAAACATTTCATTTCACTTCCAAACCAGAGAGAAATCTTAAGAGAGGGTTCATATGGTCTTCTATCATGATGAAGGTTAGTTTTTGATGATTTCTACCATTAAACGTTGCCCCATGCTTAGAAACGTTATCTCTACACGTGGCAATTGTTTTTCCGTTCTATTAGCTGTGTTTGGAGCTAATTTTTGAAGATATAAATTTGAGGTTATTGGTGTTTCTTCAAGGTTTAGACTTGGTTAAGTAAGATAATCATCTCGGGACTCTTTTATAATTGTTTTTATAAATTTCTATGGATGTTTTGACAAGTTGGGGTTATATAACAAATCTGTCGATTTAAGATTAAATATGAACTCTTTATAGGTGCGTACCAGCTGTGTATATATAGTGTTTGTGAAGCTTAGGACATAAGTAACAATTTTCGTGAAGGAACAATGGTCTTTCGAGAGTTCATTGGAAAGGTATGTTAAGGTTATTCCATTCATTCAACATGTTTCCTTAGAGGTAGTTAACGTTGGTGATCTTGTAGATGTAATTGTGATTGGTTGGTTGATTGAGTGGTTATAAACCCTCATTTTACGGACTCATAATCTGTTAAGAACGACCCTAAGTTAGGAACGACTTAGAGATTATTCATATACATAGTTTATAGTTAAATTGCTCGCCTTTAGCCTATTCAATTGTTTGTTGTCGCCCTTGGGGCTATTGTGGTTAGTTGTTAAGCTATGATCTGCCTATGGGGGCTATGATGTTGTCGAATAGGACTATGTTATTTCCAAAGAGGGCTATGTGTTACCCACGGGGTTATATTGATGCCAAAGAGTGTTATGTGTTACCTACAGGGCAATTTTGACTCCAAAGAGGGCTATGTGTTGCCTACATGGCTATGTTGATGCCAAAGAGGTCTATGTACAGCCCACAGAGCTATGATGTTGCCTAAGAGGGCTATGTGCTGCCTACAGGGATATATCATTGCCAAAAAGGTCTATGTGACTTCTTACAAAGACAAGTGGCTACCGATAAGGGTATGTAGATTGATTTGGCACCTTATGGTCTTATGGAGCCCTAGGTAGCTGGTATGTTGTTTGTACCTACCGAGCTTATGGGGGCTTGCTTATGTTGATGTTTGATCATTTTTGTATTTTTTTGATTCAGTAGCCGTTTAGCATGTTTATCTAAAATTTTGATTTCCTTACGTGATTTCTTTTGGTATATTATGATACTTGCTCACTTAGTCTATAGCCTTTCATACTCTGTACATTATTTTGTACTGACACTCCATTGCCTTAGGGGTGCTGCATTCATGTATGAAGGTGCTGACGGATGACTTAGTAGACCTCCTCAACATCAGGATTGACCTCTATCTGATTGGCTAGCCCCTTTTCTCCGGAGCTGCCAGAGTTGGGAAGTTTGTTACCTTGTATATATCTTTATGGGTAGGCTGGGGCCTTGTCCCGCCAATCTTTACTACTCTTAGAGGCTTGCAGACTAGTGTGTGGGGTGTATAGCTACGTTATGGCCATATTGGCCTAGGTTATTGGTTTGCTGAAGCTTGTGTGTTGTTTGATGTATTGTATTGATATATACCTGATTTTAGTTTTGGTATAGATATCATGGTGGCCTTGATGGCCCAATCAGGACTTCTGTGCTACTTGGGTATTTATTTATATGATCTCCTAGGAGTAGCTGTTTCTTTTATTGAACAGTTGATAGGCCTTGCCGGGCGAGGGTTAGTTTTTAGCCAAGATATACTTGTTTTTTTTCTTGATTGCGTGTGGCTGCCATGCGCTAGTAGCAAATGGTTCAGTAGGGTCGGCTCGAGCTTGAGTTTTGGCATTAGGAGTCGGTTGAGCCCCTCGAGTTTGGTTCATGACACTAACCCAATGCTATGTGATCTCACATACCTCGTAGGGAATACTCCTTGACGAAATACAAGACCTTAGCTTCAAGAATTTGACGATTTCCTTGATTTCCCTTCTCTTTTCTCTTCTCTCAAAGCCCTAACTCAACTTTCAAAAGCGTAAACTGGCAGAATTCAGTTTAGACCCCTAAGTAATTACCAAAAATGAATTAATTTAATTGGGCATGGAAAAGAGTATAATACACTTCCAAAATCCGGTTTTGGCTTTCCTTATGTAGACAACCCAACTTCAAATGGACATATCTCTCTCATAAGAACTCAAAATCGAGAAAACTCGGCGGTATTGGAAAGATAGTTTCAAGATCTTTCCTACAGTATCTGGAAGAACACATAACTAATCTTGAGCTACAATTATGGTCATTTGAAGTTGACCAAAAACTTAAACTTTACATAACTTAGCCAATTTTCCAGATTTTTCATTCTTTCCAAAAATGACTCTTTCTAATTCTAGCTCATTCTAGTTCTCTCAAATAGCGAGGTGTTACAATATGTCCCCCTTGGGAACATTTGTCCTCGAATGAGATAACTCTTATTAGGCTAAGGGTGTAACATCTAACATTCAGCTGAAACACCCAACAAGAAAATCTAACACATCAAGTATATAAATTAATTAGTACTAAGAAGAGAATTAGTACCTTGGTCTGGAATTTCTCCGGGCTCAAAGAGATGTGGATATCTCTTCTTTATATCTTCTTCAGCTTCCCAAGTAACTTCGTCAACAAATTGATTTCTCCAAAGAACTTTGACTGAATCTACTTCGTTGGTCCTCAACTTGCGAACTTGGCGATCTATAATCTGAATAGGGGTCTCCTCATAGGAAAAACTATCCTTGATACCAATATCCTCAGTAGGTATTATGAGTGAAGTATCTCTCATTCACTTCTTCAACATGGAAACATGAAATAACGGATGAATCGTTGCCAACTCTTGGGTTAATTTGACCAATAGACCGGGGACTAAGCTTCCCTTTCTTACAAAATCTCATAACACCCTTCATGGGTGAAACTTTCAAGTATACCAAATTGTCTACTTCAAACTCTTAACTCCCTTCTCCTAACATCATTGTAGGATTTCTGACGACTCTACACTATTTTCAACATTTTTTGAATAACTTTAACCTTCTCCATAGCTTGATAAACTAAGCTTGGTCCTATCAACCCAGCTTCACCAACTTCAAACAATCCAATAGGAGATCTGCATCTTCTCCCATAGAGAGCTTCATAAGGAACCATCTGGATGCTAGAGTGGTAACTACTGTTGTAACAAAACTCAATGAGAGGTAGGCGATCATCCCAATTTCCCTTGAAATCAATCACACAGTCCCTCCACATATCTTCCAAAGTCTGAATAGTGCGCTCTGCTTGACCATCTTTCTAAGGGTGAAAAGCAGTACTTAAGTTAACCTTTAAACCCAAGCCTTTCTGAAAAGCTTTCCAAAACTATGTAGTAAATTGTGCTCCTTTGTTTGAAATAATCGATACCGGAATCCCATGAAGTCTCACTACTTCTAGAATATACAACTTAGCATAATCCTCTGTTGAGTTGGTAGTCTTTACCAGCAAAAAGTTGGTTGATTTTGTCATTCTATCAACAATCACCCAAATAGAATCATGTTGCCTGCCAGACCTTGGTAAGCTTGTGATGAAGTCCATATTGATCATCTCCTACTTCAATTCTAGAATCTCTATGTTCTGAGCCATACCACCAGGCCTTTGATGCTCTAGCTTAACTTGTTGGCAATTTAGACACTTAGCAACAAATTCTGCAACGCCTTTCTTCATACTACTCCACCAATACACTTCTCTCAAGTCACGATACATCTTGGTGGAACCCGAATGAATGGAATATGTGGCGCTATGAGCTTCCTCCATGATCCTTTCTTGGAGGTTATCCACCCTTTGTACATTACCTCAATACACCATCTCCCCCTTGTTCAAAAGCCATTACTTTCTACTTATGAACATTTGCCTTAAATTCCATCAAAATAGGATCTTGGTCTTACTTCTCTTTAACTTGAGACACTAATGATGATTCAGCCTCATTTATCACCACTACTCCTCCCTCTGTGAAATCCATTGGTCGAACTCCCAAGTGTGCAAATCTGCTCACATCTAGCTAACTCTTTCTTATATTCCTCAAAATGGGTGGTACTACCCATAGATAACTTACTCAAGGCATCAACAACAACATTACCCTTACCTGCTGATATAGAATACTCATGTCATAATCTTTGAGTAACTGTAACCACCTCTTATGTCTGAGATTCAAGTCTTTCTTCCTAAACACATACTGAAGACTTGTGATTGGTGAACACATCCACATGAACACCTTAAACATAATGGCACCTTATTTTAAAAGAAAATACTACGGCAGCTAATTCTAGATCACGGGTTAGGTGATTCTTCTCATGAACTTTCAAATGTATGGAGGCATAAGCTATAACCTTGTCATTCTACATCAACACACAACCAAAACCAACTTTACACGCATCACAATACACAACAAAACCCTGAGTACCTTCTAGTAAGGTCAATACTAGGGCAGTAGTCAATCGCTTTTTCATTTCCTGAAAGCTTTCCTCACAAGCTTCAGACCATTTAAACATCATTGTTTTCTGAGTCAACTTGGTCAAAGGGGATGAAATACATGACAATCCCTCTACGAACCTTCTAAAATATCCAGCCAACCCCAAGAAACACCTAATAGCAGTTGGAGATTTGGGTATAGGCTAATTCTACACTGCCTCTATTTTTTGGGTATCAACTCTAATTCCATCACCGGGAACATGTGGCCTAACAATGCCATAGACTTAAGACAAAACTCACATTTTGAGAACTTAGCAAGCAACTCCCTATCCTTTAGAGTTTAGAGAACTATTCTGAGATGTCTAGCATGATCTTCCTCATTCCTCGAATAGATTAGTATGTCATCAATGAACACAATGACAAACATATCTAAACAAGGCTTTAATACCCTATTTATAGGGTCCATGAATGTTGCAATCGCATTGGTCAAACCAAAGGATATAACTAGAAACTCATAATGACCATAACGGTCTTGAAAGCTATCTTTGGTATATCACATTCCCTTACCCTCAACTGATGGTAGCCTGATTTGAGGTCTATCTTAGAGAATAGGTGGCAACCTGAAGCTGATCGAAAAGATTATCATTTGTCGGAAGAGGATACTTATTCTTGATGGTAACCTTGTTCAACTGACGGTAATCTATACGCATCCTAAGGGAACCATTCTTCTTTCTCAAAAACATGATCGGAGAGCCCCAAGGTGAGACACTTGGTCGAATGAAGCCCTTATCTAGGAGATACTTCAACTGCTCCTTCAACTCTTTTAACTCTATTGGTGCCCTTATATGGCTGAATAGATATTGGCCAAGTATCGGGAAGGACATCTATACCAAAGTCTATCTCTCTCTAAGGAGGGACTCCGGGTAGGTCATCAGGGAAGACTTGTGGAAACTCACTCACACCCGAAACTACCTCAATATGAGGTGTCTCGACACTAGAGTCATTAACTCGGACTAAGTGATAGACACAACCCTTGGAAACTAACTTTCTCACCTTAAGGTAAAAAATAAAATGACCCTTAGGCAATGCTGAACTACGCCTCCACTCAAAGACTGGCTCATTAAGAAATTGGAACTTAACAACTCGAGTTCTGCTATCAATTGAGGCATATCAGGCATGAAGCCAATCCATACCAAGAATAACATCAAAATCTACCATGTCTAACTCAAATAAATCAGCCATGGTGCTCTTGTGATTAACGGAAATGGTACAATCACGATAGACTCGCTCAGCTAGAATGGGCTAGCCAACTGGTGTAGAAACACAAAAGGACTCACAAAGTTTACCAGGAAGAACATCAAATTTCATTTCAACAGAAGGGGTCACAAAAGATAAACTCGCTACTAGGTCTAGAAAAGCATACACATTAAAAGTAAAGACTTTGAGAATACCAGCAACAACATCTAGAAAATTCTCTTGCTCTTGGCGACTAGTGATAGGATAAAGATGGTTTCCTCCTCCGCATGTACCTGAACTAGCTCCTCTAGATGCAGCTCTGTCTGGTGGAGTAACTGAAGAAGACTGGCTCTATTGCCCTGATTTCCATTTCCTTGCCGATTCTTAGGGAACTCTTTCATGAAGTGACCCTCTTGTCCACACTTGAAACAATCTATGGAGCCATCGCGATAGTTACCTGGGTGGTTCCTACCCCACTTAGCACATGCAGGAGCCTGGGTACCTCCTTGTGCCACACTACTGTAAGACTGTGAAGGTCTATCTCTAAATTTCTGCGAATTCTGACGAATATACTCACATTTGTTTCTTGCTGCAGGTGCACTAGCAGATGATGGAGAAGGACCCTTTTGCTTTTGCTGGAAGGCTGAACGGTTCACATTATTTCTCTGTTGCCCGGACTTATGCCCTATCTTCACTTTATTGTTTCTAAACTCCTCCCTATCTCTCAGCTTCTGATCCTAAACTTGCTACACATAAATCATCAACCTTGCTATATCTATGTCCACAATGAGCATGGTTACCTTGCCCTCTTTGCGTGACAGACGGGACAACCCACCAAAAAATAGACTCATTCTTCTCCTCATATCCGCAACCATCTCTGGTGCATATCGTAAAAGTTGGGTGAACTTTAAGGTATAATCATGAACACTTAGTGAATCATCTTAAGGGTGAGGAACTCTCGTATCTTGGCCTCTCTCAGTTCTCGGGGAAAGAAACGCCCCAAGAAGGCATCCTCAAAACAAGCCCAACTGGTGGTGCTCCCTAAACTCTACTCTTCTTCCACTGGTCAAACCAAGTCCTAGCAACATTGTTCACTTGATATGCAGCTAGTTACACTCGCTCAGCATTGGCAATGCGAATTACCTCGAATACATTATGTAGTTCCTCAACAAAATTTCTCGAATCCTCGATAGTACTTGAACCAGTGAAGCTTGGAGGATTCATCCTCAAGAACTGACATATCCTTGAAGTATCAGTCTCTTCCTATCGATCCCCTCTTTGTTGCCCAACCTGGTTTGTCAGCTTGACTTAGCATTCGGATTGCTTCCTGAAATTCAGCATTGGTGACCTTTCCCTGGGGTTCCACTTCAGGTGCATTGAGTACCCTTTGTTCCTCGACATTACGTCTAGCAGGACAACCTATTACCGCTTTTCGTGGAGGCATGATCAACTAAAAGAAATACACAAGCACGAGTTAGAAAGAGACTTTATAGAGATGAACTCTATCACGCAAAATGAGTATGTAAAGAAGTGAAGGAATTTCCTAAATGTTATAGCCTCCTAATTATAGTTGTGGTGCGCTTCACACCGATAACTAGGACTCTAAAAACACGGCTTCATAGACTTCGTAAGACTCTTGAACTCTAGGCTCTGATACGAAGTTTGTCATGCCCCGAGCCTACACCCTAGGCAGGACTGGCACTCGAGAACCATTACGGGCCCAAAGCGAACCCTTGGCCTGGCTTAACTCATAGCAAAAGACCTAACAACAACAAAACAATCTCAAGATAATAACTCATGCAATAACTTAAAGAGATATTGGACTTATCCAAAATGGCAACACAAGTTTTAACGTATACAACTGAAAACGGAAAGACTAAAGAGCTATAACTACCAGTCTATGAAACCTCTAAAACAAAGAGGGATGTCGGGACAAGACCCTCGATCGTTCTAACAACTGAAATGCTAAAACAATGTAAAAAGGGGTCCTCCGGATAGCATGGAGGCTCACCATCTCACTCTGAGTGCTCAACTGGATCAACGAGGCGCTGGGTGCTGATCCTAGTTACCTTTGTCTACATCATAAAACGATGCAGGCCAAATGACATCAGTACATTGAATGTATGAGTATGCGAGGGGAGAACTAAACATAGAGTAAGCTTGAAAAGAATCTTAAAAGAACACTTACCTTAGCTTTACTCAACTCAGGAAGACTCAACTCAATATGCGAAGTATAACAACAATAAAAGTACAGCTTATACAAAGCATTTAAAATAGTAGATGACAACTAAATGTATTTAAGAAATACAATAACAACTCAGTTTACATATAAAGTAATATAATATTGTGGGAGTTTCTCTAACCGACAACCACCACTAAGAGCCTAAGTGATGATACAATGTCTCGCCCACACTGCCAGAACTGTCCTATACTTTAGCGTCATATATAATGCCTCAACTAAGTGGATCCACTAGTCTATGCTAAAAATCACTAAGGAATCATCTAAAAAGTATGATCCTTTCTACCCATGATGGCTACATGATTTAGGGAGACTTGAGTTTTACTATGAACTCGTCCCCATATCGGTGTTCAATACTACTCCCAAGATATTCTCAGCTCATATGTGTTAAAAACAAAACTATTTCTTTGATTTGAGATGATTACTCAAAACTAGCTCAAAGACTCTCTTGGAAATCGTTGTTTCCTTTCTTGTTTAAATGTGCAAACATTTCAACTCTTGGGAATACTTAGTTCCCATATAATCTTTTGAAAAAATGAAACTTTACTCTTACTCTTTACTCAACTCAAGACTCAAGCCTTGAAACAAAGTTAAAACATTTGTAAAAGAGTTTTGGAAAATTCTATGAACTTCTCTTGACTTGACTCATAACTTCTTGGTTTGGCTCTTAACTTTCCTTGAATTTAATTATGGATTCAAGGTTCATGATCTCATGTTTATGGATGATTTCATGATATTTAGATGTACGTTAGAGTGTAGAAATCATCTAGAAAACATAGGTACGTTCTAGGGAACTAGTATGGAAAGAAGTGGGAAAAGGTTGAAGAATTGGCTTTCCTGCAGCTCTGAGAGGCACAGGGAACAAGAGGGTAAATTTCAGAGAGCTAGGTTTGAGCGCTCTACCTGGTGCGGTGCCCAGAGGCCAAATTTCAGATCCCCAAGTGGGGCGCTCTGGCTGGGGCGGCGCCCTAGGCGCCTATTAAGAAAACATTGAACTTTCTTTTTCGTTTTTTAACTCTAAACACTCTAAATTCACTTGGTTCTTTCCCCAAACACTTAGAAACGACTATATCATTAATATATGCAAGATTTAACTCGAAATTACACATGAATTTCATGAATCAAACTTAAGAAACTTTAACAATAAGAATCCACAAGAACTTAAACGAATTTCATCAAGAACTCATAATCTTTTCTTTCAAAAGATCACAATTACGCTGAATTGAATCATGATTGGCGTGTGGGTGAACTGACCCAATGTTATATGATCTCACATACCTCGTAGGGATCACTCCTTCACGAAATCCACGACCTTAGCTTCAAGAACTTGATGATTTCCTTGCTTTCCCTTTTATTTCTCCTCTTCTTTTCTCTTCTCTCAAAACCCTAACTCAACTTTCAAAAGCGTAAAATGACCAAATTCAGTTTAGACCCCTAAGTAATTAACAAAAACGAATTAATTTAATTGGGCATGAAAAAGACTAAATTACCCTTCCAAAATCTGATTTTGACTTTCCTTATCTAGACAACCCAACTTCAAATGAACATATCTCCCTTATACAAACTCGGCAAAGTTGGAAAGATAATTCCAAGATATTTCCTACGGTATCTGGAAGCAAACCTAAATCATCCTGAGCTACGAGTTATGATCGTTTGAAGTTGACAAAAAACTCAAACTTAACATAACCAATCTTCCAGATTTTTCATTCTTTCCAAAAACGACACTTCCTAATTCTAGCTCTTTCTAGTTCTTTCAAATAGCGAGGTCTTACACCTAATATGTGGGCCCATATCAGATTTTGAGGCGTATTGGCAAGGTTTCTTATGAACTTGAGTTTCCTAATGATTTAGCGACGGTACATTCAGTACATGTGTCTTTTTTGAAAAAGTTTGTTTGAGATATGACATATATCGTTCCTTTGGAAGGCTTTGCTGAAGCAGTGAACTACGAGCCCTCTCTATACATCATAGGAAGTTTTATGGGCCATAGAAAGGTAGTCGTAGAAGTTGGGTTGAGTTTATGGAATTTCAAATTTATCATGTTTGACCTATGATTTGGCTGGACGAACAGTAGAAAGTTTGACGGATTGTAGAACTGACTCGTCGGATTGATTAAGAGATTTGGTTTAGGAACTCAGTTCTGTGGAAGGTTTTGATGGACCGTCTTTTGTTCTACGGGTCGTATTTCTATTTCGTAGAAATGTTCCAGATTTGGTCAAATTTTGGAGTGAAACTTCGGTTCTACCGATGAGATCTACAAATCGTAGAAAGTGCGACGGACCATAGAATGGTCTCGTGGGAAATGATTGAGTATTTGGGTTTTTGAATTTGATTCGATGGTTCACCAGGATGGATCGTAGAAATTTCTATGGACCATAGGGTTGTCTAACAGTTATTTTTAAAGGGTATATAGGTCTTTTCCTATGCATTTAATGCATATACTACGTCATTTTGACCATAATTCTAAGTTCAATAACTACCCATCTACTCCTAAAATTTCCCCAACTCTTTCATTCCCTCAAACTTCCAAATTCTCTCCAAGGTTTTTCCAAAATCCTCTCTCTAGGTCAAGGAAGAAGAAGTTAGGGTTCTTCATGTCAAGTCTCATTTCTTCATCAATTTCTTTGGGCTTCAAGATCAAGGTATGTAGGGAGTTCATCAATAGCTTTCATTCACCCATTGAGTCCCCAAAGATTCTTTAATTCTCTAATTTAGTTTCAATTCAATTGGTTAGGTTGTCATTCTATTTTTCACGGGTTCTATTTGTATGAATTTTTTGTTTTTGATCATATTATGACTATTTAAATTCAATTACATGTTTTCTAATCAATTCTCTATGAACTCATGCATTTGATCATGATTTTGACTCTAAATCCTAAATTGCATGAATTTGAAGAAAAGCTATGAATCAATGAATGATATTTTTATGAACTTCTACATGATTTATGAAAGAGTATTTTTATGATCTAGATTGCTTTAAGATAAGAATCAATAAAAATTGTAAAAGGTTTTCTCACATATTAAGGGATCATGGTTTGGTGAAAGGTTTTTCTCAATTGGACATGCTTCAAGATTTAATGAGCTGCATTATGATATTTTAATTTGGATTAGTAATTGAATTATGTTTTTCCATGGATGATGATATGTTAATAAAAATGACTATTCCATTGGGATTTGACTTCGCACCAAGAGAACTTTGAGGTTGGGGCTCAAATAAGGTAGTCTCTGGTAGCAACCTCTAGTTCCTAACTATGTGCCCCCGTAGGTTTTCCTTAAATGACCAAGGTAGTGGATCCATATTTAGCATATGATATGAAACAGAGTTCTACCTTGGCAAGTAGGCCCTTCTCGATGTGGGATTTATATGAGATTTCATGTTATAGCTCGCATGGTTTATTGTCGGTTTAAGTTAATATCCCACAAAATGAACTAAAGTACTTCCAGATGTTTAATGAAGCTTCCTTTATAATTTTAAGATGCATTGACCATGTTCATGATTTACGATTCTTCTTAAATGATTTTACTATCTTTATCTTGGTCCTTCATATCATATTTTCAAGTTATCTTGGAAATGGTATATTTTTCTTTAAGAGTAATTGACTTGATAATGTTATTTTGAATTATAACAGTTGGAATATGTTTTGTTAATGTATGTCATATATTAGGGTCTTTTTGAAAAGACACACTGAAATTAAATTTTGCATGATGACAATTGTAGAAATTACGTAGTTTATTAATTACAAAAACCTTTTGTTCATCATAACATATTTACAATATAATCACAAGTGTAATAGGTAACGACTTGAATTGTTGTTACTCAAAGGAACCCATGCGAAATCCCAAAATTCTTGAAATATGGTGCCAAATTCAAATTGAAGGCACATGATAAAATTATTTTATTTTGAATTCAATAGAGCCGACGTAAGGTATTCATAGCGAGAATCCTCCTGTTATGGGGGCGTCGTTATAACGCCTGCATGGCCGATATAGTAGGCTGATAAAATCAGAACCTAGATAAATACGATGTCTTTTATTTTTCCGCTCACTTTTCAAAAGTAAAATAGACTAGGGTTGATCCCAAAAATATTTTATGACACCTATAGCATTGGATCAATAGAGGGGAAAGATTTCAGCGAAAGGAAAGTGAAAACTCAAAGAATTTCAGTCTTCATTCGTCATGATCTGTTATGAGAGAGTCGAAAACTAGTATTCAAAGCTCATCTACTTGGTGTCCAAGGAGGCTAGGAATCTTTAAGCGAGTAGTTATACCCATATTTACTTACTATATATCTTGTAGATGGTCGGAGATTGAATGTATATACCTTTGGGTATGGAGTCTGGATGATTGAATATGTGGCTAATTGTGGTTAGGCTGATGATATGACTTTAGCTAATTATTGTTGTTTTATGATGTTGTTTAGTGTTACCTGAGAAGGAAATTATATGTTATTGGAGGATGTTCAAGGATTATCTAGAAGAATTTCTTTCGGTAGGTGATGATTTGTTATTTTCCAAAGTATGCAATGTGTGCATGTTAACTTCTTTATAGTATTATTGTATAGTTCATGTGGGGAAACTAGAAGGATAATGGGAAATGAACTTGTTTATTTACTTGTGGTTTTCAAGTTGGTTGTTTATCGTGTTTGTGGTTGTGCATGCTTTATGTGATTGCTGGTTGACTGGTATCACATAGATATAGGATACCATTGATTGGCTTGGGTACTACGCCTGGTATTAATACTAACACTGGTTGGCTCGGATACTGCATTGATACACTAACAATTTTTTGTGTTTGTTCCATGAAAGGACTGATATTTTGTATTTTGATTAAACATAACTATTGTATCTAGTTATTTTTATACATAGACACTCGTGTGCCAGTGACACAGGTCCTAGAACACCTTGAAAATGATATGTTGAGTTGGAAAGAAAATTTACAAAAAATTTGTTGGTGCAAGTTTATATGGATTAGTCTATGGTCCATAGTAAGTTCTATGGTCTGTAGAAAGGTGTTGTAGAAGTGTTCTTGGAATTTTTGGAAAATGAGAAGTCTCTGATGAGTAGCTACGGACCAACAAGGTGGTCCGTAGAAGTTTTTATAGGTTGTAGGAAGTGTCTGTAACAATGATACATACTTAGTAAAATTTTGAACTTGATTTGGGATTCTACGGGAGGGATTTACGGGCCATAAAAAGTTCAAAAATCCATAGGGAGGGCCCGTGAAAAGTTGGCAAAAACATTGGTCCCAGTAATAGATCTACGGTTGACCAGGACAGTCCATAGAAAGTCATACAGACCGTAGGTCCTATCGTAGACATTGTATGTCAGTTTTTATTCAAGGCTAATTGGGTCAGTTCCTATTATTTTAACTCCTAAGCTACGTTGTTTCTAGACTATTTTAAGGCCGTATAGCTGATTTTACTCTTCTAAACCTACACAATTACTCACATTCACTCAAAACCTAAATTTCCTCCAAGTTCATCCTCTCCAATTCTCTCTCAAAGATCTCCAAGGAAAAGCTAGTGTTTCAAGCTCCAAGGTCTCTTCCTCTTGCACTTTAGGATTTTGTTTACCCAAGGTATGTGAGAACTTCCCCAATGGATTCCTTTCATCCATTGGGTCTCAAAAGAAACTCAATCTCCCTTCTGATTTCAATCCAATTTTCTAAGATTTCATACAATTCTTCTTGGCTTCAATTGTTTATGATTCAATTGTCTATAATTAATCTATTTATGCATGATTTGGTTCAATTACATGTTTTTCAATGATTTTCATATGAACCCATGTTTTATGCTTATATTAAATATATATATATGATTAAAAAATTATACATGCATCATGAAATTGAGGAATTTATGAATAAAGAATGCTTTAGATAAAGTATCAAATGATTTGTGAAAGATTTTCTCACCATGAATGATGATCGTGATTTTGATGCTTAGATAAGTTTGTTATGAATATGTTATGAAAGCATGATTTTTAAAGGAGCTATTCTATGATAATAATAATAAGTTATTATTAGATTGGTATGACTAGATTCCTACTTTTCCAAGTACTAGTGCCCAAACATGTGAGTTGCACATGTATTCCACGCTTAACAAAGTAAATATTCTAAAGGGCAAAAATATTAAGTATAAAATTTAAGTACCTTAATAACCACTATATAACAATAGTTTTATTTTTTACCAATATAGCAATAGTTTTTTTTTCAACTATAGGAAATAATATTATTAAAAAAAGAACAAGAATTGTAGAAATAATGACCCATGATTTTCTCTCATTCTCTGATTTTCCCCCATTCTTTTATCTTCCAAAATTTACTGAGATGGGTTATATATTTTCTCCCATCAATAAAAGGTTTTTTAACCAAAATAAACCTCTCTACTTTCTTATTATGAAAGATTGTTCAATTATGGATATCAACAGTGTTTCAATCCTAATTCAACACAACAGAGGATGAGACACATCATGTATGTGTGCTAAATAATGATTGAATTGGTGATTCTTTTACTTAATGTATTTAACAAACTGGTGTTTTTTTCGTGATCGTTATCTTGTAATCTATTTGGTTGGTATATGTTTTTGTGTTACAGATGATATTATGTATTTAGTTCTTGAATTTTAATTCAAAATCTGATGATATTAAGATTGTATATGATGATGTGTTTTAGGATTGTATATGATGGTGTATATTAGGTCATTTAAAAACATCATTTTTCGGGATTAAAATTGGGTAGATTATCTGGTACAATAGATAGTGTATTTTACATTGTTATTAATCTCCCATTTCGTTATTGTTTGTTTGTAATTGTTTTCGTGTAATTGCGAGGGTGTTTTAGTTGATTAGAAAAAACAAATTGTGTCATTGTATTTTGGTAGATTATTTGGTGAAATTGATAGTCTATTTTAAGTCGTGTATTAACGCCAAAATTCATGAATATTTTTTGGCATATGATTAGGTGTAATTGATAGTGTATTTGGTGTAAATGATTTGGTGTAATTAATTTTGTATATTTGGTTTTTAATAAACACCACCATTCGTGGTTTTTTTTGGTATATGTTCTGGTGTAATTAATATATTATAGGTCGTATATAAACACCCACTTTCGTGATAGTTTTTGGATACATCTACTTGTGTAGTTGATAGTGTGTTTTGGGTTGTTTATAAACACCAAAATTCCTGACCATTTTTTGGTACATCTATTGGAGTAATTGATAAATTTTAGGTCTTTTGTAAGCACCATATTTGTGGTATATGAATTTGTGTTAATAACTTTGTAGTTTTTCGTGTAAGTGTTTTTTTGTTGAATTATGGTATATACATTGAGGGGCCGTTTCGTTACTGGTTAGAGTTATGCAGGTATTAGTTATACAAGGTTTAGTTATACAGGTATTAGTTATGCAGGGTTTAGTTATGCAGAGTTTAGTTATGCAGGTATTAGTTATGCAGGGTTTAGTTATGTTGGATTTAATTATGCAGGTATTAGTTATGCGGATATTAGTTATGTAGGTATTATTTAGTTATGTAGAGATTGCAATACATGAATTATTAACTATTAAATATTAAACTTATTGTAAATTATTAATATATATTATTTACAAAATAATAATACATGCTAATAAAATGTGGAATATATTGAATAATATACAATGCAAATATTTTTTTAATTATATTTTTTTAATCAACATTGGACCATGTCCATTTATTCATCAAATAAAAATGTGTCCAAACAAGGTCCAAGAGTGACCAAGTCAGTCAACAAAATAGACAAAACAAAAACAACTAAACTGAAAAATAATCTAATTTGGAAACAAAAAAATCTTAAACTGATAGAACAAGCCCAGCATAATGTTAATATTTGATTAGCATATGTACCGTCAAAAAATATACAATCAATTTTCTAATATTAAAAAAATATTTATATTTGCATAAATAAATAAAAATGGTAAGTATATAAAAAGAAATGAAATTGGTCTATATATAAAAAGAAATAAGAATAACAAACGTAGATGGGAAAACAGTAAAGTTTCCAATTAAAAAAGAAATGAAAATGGTCTATATATAAAAAGAAATAAAAACAACAAACGTAGATGGGAAAACAGTAAAGTTTCCAATTACAAAAAATAAAAAATAAAAAGAAATGAAAATGATCTATATATAAAAAGAAATAAAAACAACAAACGTATATAGAAAAACAGTAAAGTTTCCAATTAAAAAAAATAAAAAAAATTAATAGGGTAAATATGTAATTTGTCATTTTAATACATGTATAACTAATACCCACATAACTTATTCCACCTTCTACCCTGCATAACTTTATACATAGATTCCCTCATAAGTTATGTTGGTATTATTTATGTAGGACTACAAAAAATGCAACCAACACCGCATAAATTAATACATAAATAACTTTTATACAACATTTAAATTCTTACCAACCAAACATGGTATAAGTTATGTTGACTTTTATACCTAATACAAAACTTCTACCAAACACAGTAAAGCTAATGCAACGTTTTATACATGAATAAGATGTTTCTTACACAGTAACCAAACGACCCCTGAAAGTTTAGAGAAGAAATATTAAATTGGTTATATTACTTATTATTTTGTGTTGGTATATTTCATACCAAAAAAATAAATAAATAGAAACACCATTTTGTATACCAATCTGTGTTATTTGATTACATTGAAACCATCATTTTGTTTATATATGTATTACTTCATTTATTGTAGATTTTAAATTGTATTATGTTATATATGTAATACTTATTTAATAATTTCACTAATTATTTTGGAGATTGGTTAATAATAAAATGTAACAGGTGGATTACAATATTGAAGGAGTGATATATGATGCGAAAACTAAATACGAAGGATTAATTACTACTACTGTTTCTCAATTGGGTGTGGACACGCCCATTTTTCATTTAGAACTCAAATATGTTGTGAGTGATCCATCTCCACCAATGAAGATTTATAACGATATTATTTTTGTTGGTTTTCCTTGTTAGAATCACACGAAATATCAACTAGATTGGTATATTATATAAGGTAGAATTCAATAATTGTAGGTATATTATATATATGGTACAATGTTAGTGTTATTATATGGTATTATTTTGATATTAGAAATTTTCAATGTTATTCGTGTATGGTGTCACATCGTTCTAGTATAATTTCAAGTTCTGAAGTTTTTACTAGTGTTGATTTTAAAAAATAATATTATCAAAATAATAATTTTCGTTATTTTATAAATCGACAATTTGAGAAAAAAAAAGACAAAATATCAACAAGTTCTGTTTATTAGATAGTGCAGATGCTGCTATATTATTTGTATTTCACATGATACAATATTGATATAATTTTGATATTTTAGACGATACAACATTGGTATAATTTTTGTATTTAGATGATACAATGTTGCTAGAATTTTGATATTTTAGATGATACAATATTGGTATATTAAATGGTGTTTGATATATTATATGGTATATATTGAGTTGTAATATAATATTAACATATTATGTAACACTTAACACCAAAGTTGTACGAAAACCTATATAATATACAAGTTTTTAATTACGTTATTAAACTTTCTAGATTCAAATGGTTACTTAAGTCACCATTAAAAAAAAAAAAAAAAA
>JAJOOH010009591.1:0-48632 GCA_029582605.1 Solanum gracilifrons | reverse complement strand
AATTGAGTGAACTTGAGGCCATACTCCTTCACACTCATACCCCCTTGACGAAGGTTGATGAATTCTTGCATTTTCCTCTCCCTTAGTTCCAAGGGGAAAAACCTATCAAGAAAAGCCATTTTGAATGTAGCCCAACTTATCGGACCCTCTCTAATAGGTCTCCCTCCTTCCATTGTTCATACCACACTTGTGCCAAATCATTGAGTTGATAGGCGGCTAACTCCACCTTTTCTTGAGAAGACACACCCATAGCCTCTAGAACCTTACACACTTCATCAATGAACCCTTGTGGATGTTCTTCCACTTTGGAGCCAAAGAAAGTAGGGGGATTCATCCTTGTGAAATCCCTTATCCTAGAAGCGGTAGTGCTTGGATTGGGGTTCACTTGCACCCTAGCATCCCTTGCAACTTGAGTGGCCAACACTTGAGTCCAATTATGAATAGCCGACCTTATCTCAACATTAGACTTAGCCCATTCTTCAATAGGAACGTGAGGGTTTTGAGGAGCTTGAGGGGGAACCGTCTCATTCACATTCTCCTCACCGGCCATCCTTGCGTTGTTCCTTCTTGTATTCATTGCCTATAAGCACAAGAGAAGGATTAGAAGAAAAGGACTAAATAGAGTTAAGACTCTTAGGCACAACTATGGAATAACAAAAGAGTGAAAGTTCCTAAGCATCTCGTAGCCTCTCATTCATAAGTGTGGCGCACTTCACACCTATGAACAAGACTCTACTCCATGTGGTATAGTGTGACATGAATCCTACATTATTCTCAACCTTATGCTCTGATACCAGATTTGTAACGACCCGAGAGCAATCCCTAGTCATTACCGGCGTAGTCGACCTCGAAGAGGTCTTACACAAGCCCTTAGCATTCGTCATAACATGTATCATAGAATAAAATCTCGAAAAATTTAAAACTTTTACTTGGGAAGTTCAACTTCACTTCAGATCTGAAAAATAGAATCTAACATCGTCACAATGCACCATCTAGAAAAAGAAGTATCGAAAATGGGACTTAGCCCTTACATCAATAAGAAGTCTTGAAAATAGGAAGTACAACAATGTCTTTCAACATAAGCAAAGAACTCAAACATAGAAGCTAGATCATAGGGTCTTGTCCTCGAACTTGAGGACTCACCAACTTGGGGAAGCAACTCCAAGTATCTTGAGAAGTAAGATTGAATCCTCAACGGCCCGAACCTAAATGTTTGGAAAAAGGGAGAAAATATGGGTTAGTACAACACACGTACTAAGTATGGCTACTATGCATAAAAACCATTAAAAACATGCATAAAAGGACGTTTAGTCAAAACACGATTTTTTCCAAGTAAATCCAATATGCACACAAAGTAAGCATCAAAGTCCAACCCAACATAATATCATCTCAACATTAGACAACCCAACCAATACTAGTGCAATTCAAAGAATAGAACCCCATAACCCTATTCAAAGCCAAGTATCACATTAAGCAACATACTTCATCCATACATTCATAAGATCATATTTCATCATAACTTACCATATTCATAATGATCATACATAACGTAGCTTCAACATACATAAGTCATAATCATCAAAATCATAAGAGAACACTACTACAACCATCTCTTAGGATTCCACAAGTGCAATGTGCAAGAGAAGTCTCATACTCTCCTTTACACTATGTAGAAACCCTTAAGGAAGCCCTAGTAAGACTTAAAACCTTTCATTCCTTCATTTACTTTTACATTAGGGAAATCTTGCATTAACCGACATAGACCATGAGAGCTACATAGAATCTGGTGTTCTACTCCCACACCGAAAAGAGAGGGTTAAGACTTGCCTAAGGTGTAACCATTCGTACATAGCTATCTAGGTGCATCCACTAAGTTAGAGTCCTATGTGGGCACATAGTTAAAGGTCAAGGAGATTGCTTCTAGAAACCCTAACTTACTTAAATGGGGGTTTCCATCTCATGAGACAACATATACCGTGGGTAATACGGACTTGCTAAACGTGAGGAAACCCATGTGGGGAGCCGGACTTACTAAACGTGAGACCCTCATATCATTTACATGCTCTTTCGGTGCTAAGCATCTAATTCCCTTTTCTAATCATCTTTAGTCATCACATACGTCCACATTAGCCTTTACTAGACTCTTATGTAGACATCTTACCATAATAGTTCATATGTGTTCGTAAGTGAGTAACAATTCTTTCACTTTAGAAACACTTAGAAAGTGAGTAAACCTTTCACTTTACATTACATTATAATTAAGAGAACTACCTTTCAATCGTATAGCAATCATACCATAACATACATACATACTCATAGCTAATTCAAGTGTAGAGGGTTAAGGATGAGTAAACTAGGTCATCAACACCACAACAACACATTAGCTATAGCATCATTACAATCTAAGCAATTCACCTTTCTTACTTGAGTTCAAAGAAGAACCAACCTTCACACCTTCTTTCCCTTCGTGGGACATCCATACTTCAATTACCCGCAATTCATAACCAATACATAATACAAGGTAATTCATGAAGTAATAACATAATCAACATCAATATAAGCAATTGACATATTCCCTTCATAGCCTTCCACGCTTCATTCAAAGCCTTAACCCTAATTTCATAGAAATTATACATAACCTAGAGTAGAATCATCATACAAACATGAATTACATAACATCACATTCAATTCATAGCCTTCAATCAATATCTAACACAAACTAGGGTAAGAATTAGGAAAAGAAGGAGAAACATGGGTCTCATGGGGAATTCTTCAAGAAACCACCAATACAACATAAATTCATTCATAATTGTTCATAACATCAATCAAAGTCAATTTATAACTTCAATTTCACTTTAGAAAGAAGACCCACGTTTTTGGATTGAACCTAGAAATTGGAGATTTTGAAATTCATCTTGGAGGGGACTCTTGGGGAAAGGAATCCCAAGAGTGATAAGCAACCATAACTTATAGATGAATTAACCACGAAAATCCGTGTTGAACCCTTGGAGAGTTGGCCTTCTTCTTGAAGCTCCAATCTTCTTCAATGGAGTTCTTGAGAAGAGAGAGAGAGTAGAGAGAAGGAGGAACTTTAAGTTTAGATCTTTGGGGTTTTGTGTTTGAGTGATAAAAGTGAGGTAAATTGACTTAAAAATTAATATATACACGTCTCCTAAAGTACCCTAAATACCCCTTACTTAGTTAGACTCTTTAATGAAGTAAAAATCAATTTCTAATTTCTGCATTTTTGTCGCGGAACAAGTCCGCGACGCGGAGCTGTTCCCTGAAGATATTTGGAATTAAATTTCGATACAGTAGAGTCCGTTACACGACCCCATCGCGAACTAAAGTTTTGCTCCTTGGGGGAGCTAGTCCGTGACGCGCACTTCTTCCCAGTAAGTGCAATTCGCAAGCTGCCTTGGCAGCTTGCTTGGCGAAGGTTGGGGTCCTCTTTGGGGACCCTTAAGATGGCCCCGGGGAGTCGTATTCGAACGTTTTGACCCTATAAAGATATATTTACCTAATTTAAACCTTTTTACAAGATTATACCATCATACGCCACTCCCAAACCTGCCCAAAACCTAAGGACACACTAGAAACATTCTTCTCTAGTTTCCAGACGTCGTGGTCATTTCTTGACGTTTAGACTTTTACTCTTACAAACCAAGTCAATTACATTACTTAAGGTTTAGAAAGAACATTTTAACTATTTTTAAGTCATTATTCATAAGGTGAGGCTCTAACTTAAGTCACAGAATTTCCGGGGTGTTACAGTGACATCTTACCTTAAGAATGTCGTCACCCTATCTATCATTGGGAAGGGCTACACAAGTGAGATGTAGAAACAGAAATGAAAGTACAGTATACGAGTCTACACGGGTCGTGGTGGTTGCCACGGTCCGTGAAGACCCTCGTGAACAAGACTTGGTCTGGGGTGCAGATGGGGACAATACTAGATAGTGTTCACAGAGGGCTTCACGACGTGTGGAGTGAACCACGGTTCGTGATGACCCTCGTAAAAGTAGACAGTGTATCTTAGGTACTCTAAGTGTGGACCACGAGTGGTTTCACGGTCCGTGAATCCCATCATGAACTTACCATTTACATATTTACAGTTCTCATATCCCCTAAATTCAAATCATGCAACATTTCACACATATTCAACACACTATCACAACATCACATGACAATTTAGTGCATGTATATTACTATTCAACCATAATCATTCAAATACGACCACCTCCTACCCAATTCAAGTATACCCACATCTAAATGATTTCAACTCCTCACTTTCCACAATTTAAATTGCAAAATACACATGATCATGCTTGCTTATATACAATATGGACTCAACTTTACACTAATGTCAACATTTAAAAGTAATTACTCTCAACTTCATCAAACCCATACACAAGACCTATCAAATTTACCTAATTTAAACCAACCAACAACAATTAATCAAACCCTCATAAGTAAATATCATCAAAGATCATTTATCACAAAATAATGCTCAAATTTGATCAAGTAGAAGTAGTTTTAACTTGTTTATAGATAAGATTAAACTTATAACAAGTGAATGGGGAAACCTACTTCGAATGAGATCATAATTTTTCACCCACAAAGAGAAATAATGAATAACACTTCGATGACTTGGCAACCAATTACTACGGTTGTGAATCCTTGATGCAGAATGGAAATTATAGCGATTAAGAACCCTTTTTTATGCCCTTAAGAACCGTTATAGAGAAGAGAAAAAGGAAAGAAATTGACCCTTAGCGCTTAGGATGACTTATAAATGTTTTAATTCAATTTCTAGCCACGCGCGGGTCGGGTTGGATTTTAGTACTGCTGGGTCAGAAATGACGAACTGTGAAGGGCACCACGGTCTGTAAAGGTGTCCGTGAACATGAATTAAATAGGAAAACTTATCTGAGGTTCACAAGAGACTAGACGGTTCGTACAAAGTCTGACGAACCATGAACCCTTATGTGAACCATTTTCTTGCAATTTCCAGCAGCTCCCATATAATGTTGGTGCTTGTGACGGGCTATGAAGTTGCCCGTGAAGGCAACCACGGCCCATGGGACTACCCGTGCAGAGCTTCCTTCACCCAGTTATGATTTTCGTTGTTCAAGTCCTTCCTGCACATATCATCACCCAGTGACTCTATAAAAACAAAGAAAGATGAGAAAAAGTAAACTACCTATTACAATTACAATCTTGGGTTGCCTTCCAAGCAGCGTACAATTTTACTTCGTGGCGCAACGTAGGTTACTTGATTACTCAGACTTCATCAAGCTTACATTCCTCCACTCTTTTCACTTCTTCTGGAACACCCAAGTATGCTTTGATTCATTGACAATTGGCCTTGAACCTCTCTCCCTTTTCATTTTCCATCTCAATATAACCTGACTGAAATACCTGAGGTACCTTAAAATCCCCAGACCATTTGGATCTCAACTTCCTAGGAAACAGACGAAGTCTGGAGTTGAAAAGTAACACAAAGTCACCAGGAGTGAAGGTTTCTTTCTCAATATGCTTATCATGATACAACTTAATCCTTTCCTTGTACAGTGCAGTCCTCTCATATGCTCTCAAACGAAACTCGTCCATCTCATTGATCTGATCCAGTATCAAGTTCACAGATTCACTCCAACTAAGGTTCAAGTTATTTAAAGCCCAGAGTGCCTTATACTCAAGCTCAACCGGAAAATGAAATGCCTTTACAAACACCAACTGATATGGAGACATACCGACATGTGTCTTGAAAGCTGTCTAATATGCCCATAGAGCATCATCCAACTTTCTTGCCCAATCTGTCCGGTTGGCATTCACTGTCTTGGACAAAATCGCCTTGATTTCCCTATTTGACATATCCATTTGGCCACTTGTTTGAGGGTGATAGGGTGTTGCCACTTTGTGCTGTTTAACTCCATATTTAGCTAGAAGTGCATTGAATACTTTGTTGCAGAAATGAGACCCTCCATCATTGATAATGGCTCTAGGTGTACCAAACCGTGAGAAAATATTCTTCTTCAGAACCCAACGACGCTTTTACTATCATTTTCAGGCAGAGCAACTACCTCTACCAATTTTGACACATAATCCACTGCCACAAGTATGTACGTTTGCCCATAGGAGGTCACAAATAGGCCCATGAAATCAACTCCCCACACATCAAACAACTCCATCTCCAGAATAGGCTTCATTGGTAGTTTGTGGTGACGACAAAGGGTCCTTGCCGCTGGCAGACATCATAAATCTTCACTATATCCATTGCATCCTTATGAATTGTAGGCCAGTAGTACCTACTCTGAATTACCTTATTGGCTGTCCGAGAGCCTCCATGATGGTAACCCACTGGAGAGGAGTGACAGGCCTCTAAAATATGTAGCATCTTAGCCTCAGGGATGCAACACCTAATGATATTATCAGCACATAGCCTGTACAAATAGGGTTTATCCCAAAAATACTTACCCACATCATGTAGGAACCTTTTTCTTTGCTAAAATGTCAGCCCCTCAGGCATCAAGTCACTAACAAGAAAGTTAGCAAAGTCAGCAAACGAAGGAAAAAGATCAAGAGTTGATGCTAATACGTGCTCATTTGGGAACAAGTCATTGATTTCTAGCTCAAGTTCCTCATTATTTTCAGCATCCAACCTAGACAGGTGATCAGCCACCTGGTCTTCACAACTTTTTTTATCCTTGACCTGAAAGTCAAACTCTTAAAGCAACAATACCCATCTGATCAATATTGTCTTTGCATCTTTCTTTGCCTTGAGATATCTCAGAGCTATATGATCCGTGTGGACTATCACACTAGTAGCCAACAAGTATGCCCTGAATTTCTCAAAGGCATATACCACAGCCAGTAGTTCATGTTTAGTGACTGTGTAGTTTCACTTTGCACTATTTAGTGACTTGCAGACATAATAGATCGGATGGATTATCTTATTGCGCTTCTACCCCAACACAACTCCTAGGGCAGCACCGCTAGCATCGCACATTACCTCAAATGGTTCAGCCCAATCTGGGCCAATGATCACTGGCGAATTTCACCTCCTTCTCCAAAAGCTTGCATAAGGGATGTGCAATTTTTGAGAAGTCCTTGATAAAACGCCTATAAAATTCGTCATGTCCATAAAAGCTTGGAATACCTTTCACACATATAGGTGGAAGCAACTTTTCAATCACCTCAATTATGGCTTTGTCTACCTCTTATCCTTTTTGCAACACTTTGTGACCAAGGACTATACCTTCCTTGACCATGAAATGGCACTTCTCCCAGTTCAATGCTAGATTGGCCTCTTAGCATCTCTATAAAACCCTGCTAAGATTGAATAAAAGGTCATCAACAGTGTCACCTACCATTGAAAATTCATCCATGAATACCTATAGAGTTTCCTCTATTATGTCTGAGAAGATGGAAATCATACACCTCTAGAAAGTTACTTGTGCATTACATAGTCCAAATGGTATCCGTTTGAAAGCAAAGGTGCCATAAGGACATGTAAAAGTGGTATTTTCCTGATCTTTAGGAGCAATTGATATCTAGTTGTACCCAGAGTATCCATCTAAGAAACAGTACCACCCTTTTTTATACAACTTGTCAAGCATCCAATCCATGAATGGCATTGGGAAGTGGTCCTTCAAGGTCCACTTGTTCAGCTTTCTATATTCCATGCAAACTCACCATCTAGTGACTGGTCTCTACGGGATCAAATCGATTTTTGCATTAGCCACCACTGTCATACCACCTATTTTGGGCACACATTGCACTGGACTGACCCAATGACTTTCAGAAATAGGGTACGCAACCCCAACATCCAACCACTTTATGATCGCATTTTTAACCACCTCTTGCATTGGTGGATTACCTCATCTGGTGCTCTATGCTTGGACTGTAGTCTTCCTTAAGTTGGATCTTATGAGTGCAGTCACAACTTGTACATATTCATCATTCAAATCTACAGCCAAGATCACAGGAAAATTATTGTTAGTACCCAAAAATACATACCTCAGGTGACTGGGTAATTGTTTCAGTTCCAGCATAGGCGGCTCCTCAAAGGATGGTTTTGCTGGAGGACTTGGTTTGTTTATCAAAGCCAGGTCTAGTTTCTTTGGAGCATAAGAGTGTGCTCCCATGCCCTGTAAGGCATTCACAGTCTCCACATAATCAGTCCAATAATCCGCTTCGAAGTTCATCAACATGGCTGCTAATGTTTCGACAACAAGTCTTTCCTCAATAGTCGCTCCCATCTCTCTTTCATCAAAGGCCTCTATTACAGACACCACATTCATGTCTTGTGGCTGCTTCATTGACCTAGAAATTTTAAACTTTACCTCTTTCTTGTTGAGTCTGAATTTCAGTTCTCCACTCTCATCATCAACCAATGCTTGTCCTGTGGCAAGAAGTGGTCTTTCCAAAATTATGGGAACCTCAAAATCCACTTCGCAATCCAAAATCACGAAGTCTGCCAGAAAGATGAAAGTGTCCACTTTTACATGCACGTCACATAAGATGCCGATAGGTCGATTCACCGATCTATCTTCCATCATCAACTTCATTGTTGTGGGTTTTGGAACTCCTAACCCTAGTTGCTTGTAGATTTCCAGTGGCATCAGATTTATATTGGCCCCTAAATCACAAAAGGCCTTTGCAAACTCAAATGATCCGATGGTGCATGGTATGGTGAATGCATTCAGATCCTCCTTCTTCTGTACCAGAGATCTGGTGGCAATAGCACTGCAGTAATGAACATTTCAATTAGATCAAAACTTACAGCTCTTTTCTTCGTAACCAAGTCCTTCATAAACTTAGCATATCATGGCATCTGCTCTAGGGCTTCCACCAATGGAATGTTCACTAATATCTATCTCAGCATGGTTATGAACTTATCAAATTTCCCATCTCTAGCTTTCTTTTTAAGTCTTTGAGGGAACGGAGGAGGTGGTCTTGGTATCTACTGTAAAGGCATAGTTCCCTCAACCCCTTTTTCCTTTGCTCCTACTGGTTTTTCTATTGGTTGAGCATCTTCCACATCATCTACATGTTCAGATTCAACCTCATCACTTCTGATTTGCTCCAAACCTTGTTCATGCTCAGTACCTGCAAAAATAGATTCATTAAGAATCTTACCACTCTTGGTGGCGATAGCCATGCAACGCCCTTCCTTCTTAGAATTTTGAATAGTATCACTTCGTAATGACCCATTCTTTCTCTAGTTCAGTGATATTGAAAGGTGTCCCAACTATTGCTCTATTTGTTTGAAGGACGTGATGTGAGAGTCTACCAGTTGACTCATACTGGAGAAGTCACCTTTCATATCCTTCACCCCTGCATCAGTTGACTCAACCTTTTGGAGCACATTAGGTAACATATCGTCCAGCTTAGACCCGCTGGAACTACCACGTGCACGGTCTGTATTACCTGGAGGTACATTCACACCACTGTGATCATTCCTGTAACTATCTCTATTCTGCCAATTTCTCTTCCCTTTGTGCCTAGTTCCTGAGAGTTTTGCTACTATGCGATACGACAATTGCTACTCTGTGATTCGACAAGCTCACCATAGTTCACTAATCCTATTAGGCAATCTACCTTCCGATTAGGCAAGCCTCATGATAGTTTTTAAACTATGATACAAATTGAGTTTGATTTCAACTAACCATCACAAATCCTATGTTTGAATGCATGCATTGTAGATTATGGCAGGATTGGTTGGATTGGTTGGATTGGTTGGATTGGTTGGATTACTCCTCTCGAGCTAGATGGGTAGGATTGGGTTGAGGATTCACTCTCTCGAGCTGAACCCATATACACCCAACACCTACAAACCTTTAATCAAAAGCTTTGGTTCCGAAACCTTGATGTTTATCGTGACCAACGACACTAACCTATGGTTCGAGTGTCTACGATCGTCGATAATATAGTAATCCAACCAAGGGTAGGGGTCGTAGCCCAAGGGAGTGGTAGTGAAAATAGTCGGTAATTAGAATTTCCTTCTAATTAGTTGTAGTTAAAGAAATTTACGAATAAAAACAAAATAAATTCAATGGGTGACACAAAAATGTCAAATATTAATTTGGGGGGTTTTGTCACAAAATAGAAAAAATGATGAAAAATAATAAGAAAAATCAAGTATGAGGAGAAATTCTTGGGGTATGATTGCAATACAAATTAATATAAATTGTTGGGTTCATGCTTTCGATAGGAAATTTGTAAGATAATAGTGACTAGGCTAAGCTTTAAATGGAAATAAGTTCTCTCTCTCGAAACTTACCCTGTTTCAAATAGGTTTCGCTGGACACCCATTTGCCGCATGAAGACCAGCCTACGCCTTACCCCACTCACTCTCTCGAGCTGAGTGTTAGGATATTGGACTAGGGCTCACCCTCTCGGGCTGAACTTCATGTCGACCCACTTCTTAGGCCATCAGTCTAGCGGTCTTTATTTCGCAACCTCTCTCTTGAGCAAGCCGAAAACACATGGGTGGTTTTGTATTTGCAACTACAAACCTATTAAATTAAACCACAACCACTAGGTGAAATCACCATTAAAATACATCTAACCTATCAATAAAGCAAAACCCAACAATAATCTTAACTCATATTGGCTAAATCACACCCCAAGAATGGGGTTTTTAGCCACACATCAAGAAATAAGAAATTATACCTAAAATGATATTGAAATGAAATGGGTATAATAAATTAAACCTTGATTTAAGCAAAGGAAGAAGAATAGAGAAGACTCACTTCCAATTTGGGAAAGATGAACTCCTTTCTTATTCAAGTCTTCCAAAAACCCTTTCCAAGCTTGAGAGAAAATATGAAAGCTAATATTCAAAGTGTAAAAATTACAATAATGTTCATACTCTCTCGTTCCACACCAAAACTAGTAAAGAGTTTAGTATTTATAGGCTTCAAAAAATACTGTTGGCGGATCGCTCGGCGAGATTAGTAGCGAACGCCGAATGACTCGGCGATTCGCCCTTCTTCTAGTTTATCGTCGTTTGTTCTTTGCCATCAGCATCTGTGCGTTATGGATCATTGGGCAGTATACTTCTGCTTTGCGGAACTGATCGGCGAAATACCGACTGCTCCTTTCATCACCACTTTTATCCTTCTTCTTCAGGGCTTCGTGTAATGGAACAAAGGGCAGAGTGCATCCCTTCGGCGAATCGCCAAGCATGCTTGGCGATGCTCAGGCTTCTGCTTCTTCGTTCTTTTTAGCCTTTTTGTTCCTTTTTGCGCCTAAGTGTCCATGCTTCCACTAAAACTTCAAATACCTGAAACTTAAGTGTTTTCGTCATATATTAGACTAAATAAGCATTTGAGGACACTATTTCTATTAAAATAAAGCACTAAATGAGTCCAATTTGTGGACTCATCAACACCCCCAACTTAAACTTTTGTTTGTCCTTAAGTAAAACTCAAGTTCAACAGTTCAAATAGGATGTCTCAAATAGTGCTACACAAGACTCGATAATGAACATACACAACAAGACTTAAACTACTCATGCAAAGATCAAATGTGTACTCAAATATTCAAGTTGTGACACACCGTTACCAAAGATTCTCATGCTCACAATACTTGCTACTAATGCAAGTTCAGGCTCAACAACAATATCTAAATGCCCTCACACAAAGAATGATTTCATATTCACACATAGGGGGAAATCAATATAAGATCAGGAATCAGATGCAACGCTCACACTCAACAAAAGGAACACAATGCATGTTTTCACTCATAGGTTTGCCCTTATTTTCCAATCAACCTTCGGTTCGGCTTACTCAAGATCAAAAAGGTTTTTTCAAGGCTTGTAATGGGGCTGAGTGCAAAGGTATGATCATTTAGACTCGGTGACTTTTTATTCTCATGAGATGTGATGTTCTCAAAACCTCATTTTCCCATCCCTTATCACTTTTTCTTCTAGTGCTTCTAAGTCAACCTTTTATTCACTCTCCGTGTATTGCTTGGAAACCCGATTTCTTTTTTGCAGTTTTATTCCACAATTTTTCTTTTTTTTTTATATATGGAGGGTTTCCATTTTGTTTTGCAATACCATGGTTTAATAGAGACTTTTTCTTGCACTTTCTTTGACTTTTCCTTTTCCTTTTTACCACACCCCCAACTTAGGATTTTGGCCTAACTTGGCTATTCACTTAAACACATCTCAAGAGGATTATAGGTAGTGAATGAAGTAATGTCTACGGTTCATCAAACTTCCTCCAAAGAAAGGTAAGGCTCCAGGGGTGTTCAAGAGAGTTTCACACGTTCACGGGTAGGCCACAAAAGAGGTATAAGTCAAATTGGCTCACACTCTCTAAAGTTGCCTAAGATCATTTCAAGAGCACACCTTACTAAATCAATCAGACTAACGGGGCAAATTCTAGGTTTATTAATGCATGGTTCAAAGTAAGCTCATCACACAAGGCATTTACACTAAAGCCAAACAAGACTAAACATTTTCTCTTGTGTGGAATGATCATCACAAGAGAGTCAATTTGATAAATGGTTAATCACAATGAGATGCAAAGAGTTCACATATTGTCTATCCAACTTTATTTGGTCTCGTCGTAGCCAAACATTCATGTTTGTTTGATTGAGAGCACTATTCAATTCATCGGTATTGATCGAAACCGAGACTTGAATTTGTACAAGAACAGCCACTTTCAACACAAGAGGTGGCAAAAAATTTTGAAATATGAAATTTTTTTGGAAGGGTCAAAATTATTTTTCAATTAAAAGCAAGGAGCAACAAGCTCAAACCTTCCACAAAAAGCAGTGTATAACAAGAATTTAGCTCAATGCCCAATATATAAACAAAACTAATATGCACAAAAGTGGGCCTCACCCCACCACAAACAAAAATCATTTGTCCTCAAATGCGAACGAAAATATCCTAAAGTAAAATAAAGTAAGACAAAGAAGGAGGTAAAGAGGGGATCTTGCCTATGAATGTGAGGCTATAAGATGTTAGGATGCTACACTTGTTTCATTACTCTTAAGTTGTGTTATAGAGTTTAGCTCTATAAAGTCCCTCTCCTAACCCTTCTCTTGTGTCTTCACCAAATGAATACATAAAGGTCTAACACTAGAAAAATGGAGGGTGCCAATGTGAATGAAGGAGCTCCTCAAGGTAATCAAGATCCTCAATTTAACCAAGATCTGGTTGATCCCGATGTAGAGTTTAGGTCTACTATCCAAATGTTGGCCCAATCCATGATGGCTCAAGATCAAGGCGTTACAACTCAAGCCCAAGCCATGACGACCCAGGTCAATAGATATGTTGGGCCTTATGTGAACCCTAATATGAATTTCGTGGCTTCTAGATTGAGGGATTTTGCGAGAATGAACCCTCTCGAGTTTCTTATCTCCAAAGTAGAAGAGGATCACCAAAGGTATACCGATTAGGTTTGCAAAGTGCTTGATGTTATGGGGGTGTCTTCAGAGGAGAAGGCGGAGCTAGCCGCTTACCAACTAAAAGATGTAGCTCAAGTTTGGTATGATCAGTGGAAGGGTGAAGACCTGTAGGAGTGGTCCCGGTAGAATGGGAATCATTTAAATCAGAGTTTCTTGATAGATTTTTTCCCCTAGAGTTGAGGGAACAAAAGATGCAAGAATTCATTAACCTTCGTCAAGGAGGTATGAGTGTGAAAGAGTATTCTCTTAAATTTACCCAACAATCCAAGTATCCTCTAACTATAGTTGCAGAATCAAGGGATAAAATGTATAAGTTTGTGATAGGAGTGTCCGACTTGGTAGAGGAATAATCTCGTTCGGCAATGCTCATTGGTGATATGAATATATCATGTCTCATGGTGCATGCCCAATAAATTGAGGAGTCAAAACTTAGGAAAAAGAATATGGAGGTGAAAAGAGTTAGAACCGGCGATGGGAATTTCTCTAATGATAAGTCTGACAGACAAGGTAGACCTAAGTTTAAACAAAGGTATTTCGATCAAGATTCTCCTAATACCCCTAGGTTTAACCAAGAGAAAGGTGGTGGGTCTCCATTACCTAAACCTATTTGCACCAAATGTGGAAAGAAGAACCATAGTAGGTGTCTAGCCGGTACGGACAGTTGCTATGGTTGTGGCAAGAGTGATCATCAAGTGATGAATTTCCCTATGCTCACGGCAAGAAGGAGAGAGGCCAAGCAAGCTTCTCTTAGTGATCCGAATCCCAATGCTCCAAAGTATGGTCGCTTCTATGCACTCTGGTCTAGCAAGGACCAAGAAGTCTCTCCGGATGAAGGCACCGGTATGTTGATAGTTCCCTATAGATGTAAATGTTTCATTAGATCCCTATGCTACTTTTTGACTTTGATTTTATCCTTGGTAGGATTTGGATGCATGGTTGTTAGACCTCTATTGATTTTAGAACCCGGTAAGGTTGTTATGAGTTTTGGTGATGCTATGGGATTGTTTGAAGGAAGTAGTACTTGAAGTATTAGTAGGGGGCTTTCTCCCATGGGGGAGATGGTGTTCTTAGATATAAAGATTGTTGAGAGTCCCGATATCCTCATATGTTTCTTCTATTCCTATTCTAGCTTGAGACAAAGAGTTCCTCTTGACTTGTTTTATGATTTGGAGTCATGTGTGTTTTAGAAATTTCCATGATCTCCTTATGTTATGCATGTTCTTGAAAAGTTCATGATTAGAAAGAAAATGAGTTTTCATGATTTACGTGTTCCTCATGTTGTTGTACATTTAGTATGAGTTGCCTATATGCTTCATGACATGAATTGTCAAACATGCTTTGGTATGCTTTCGAAAGTAATTGCATAATTTGCTTCATGTTATTCAGTTGATCATGCTTTGAGTTGGAGAAGGTAGTTCCTTCAATGAATTAGAGAAATGTTGAAGTTTTCATGCATAATGGGTTGTTAGCTGTAGTTCCTACTTCCTTGTGTTGCATTAAGTATGTTGAGATGGAGTTGATGTTTCCTCCTTTGAATTGTGCATTATTTTGATGTTTCATGCATGATGAGCTGCTTCTTTTGAGTCTTTAATTCCGTAAGGTGTCTAGATTTTCATTCGAGGACAAATGTTCCCAAGGGGGAGATAATGTAACACCCCGGAAGTTAGTAGGTTAAACTAGAGAAAAATGTGAGGGTTAACATCAAGTGTGAAGGGCAAAGGCCAAGGGAGTTGGGTGAGGGCCATGGCAAGAGAGCAAAGACTACCCAAAATGTTCCTAGCTGATGTTCGGCGTAATCAACAGACACTATTTCAGTTCAAGTGCCAAACAATAGCGTGTAGTGATATAACCCAACCAAGGGTTGGGATCGTTCCCATAGGGAGTGGTTTTGAGAATTAATAAAAAAATAAAATCAAGCTCTAATTAGTCATAGCTATAAATATTAACGAATAAAAATATACTAAATCTAAGGGGTGATGCAAGGGTCTATTATCAATGTGGGTTTGTATTAATTAACAACTGAAAGGAGCAAAAATACAAGGAAACGAGATATGGAGGCGGGATTCTTGGAATGTGATAGGAATACGGGATAAACTAGACTATCGAGTACATGCTTTTGATAGTAAATTGTTGAACATTTGTGACTAGGCTAGATTATAGTGGGGTAAATTCTCTCTCAAGCAACTTACCCCGAATCAACTCGATTTCTCTCGAACACCGAGTTGCCGCATTAAGCACATCCTCTGCCTTAGCCCATTCACACTCTCGAGCTGAATGGGTGGGAGAAGGATTAGGATTCACTCTCTCAAGCTGAACCTATGTCGACCCAATACCACCGGCTATCAATTAAGTAGTCTTAGTTTTACGACCTCTCTCTCGAGCAACCCAAAAACACTAAGATGAAATCGTATTTGCAACTACAATCCCATTAAGTTCCTACACAACTACTAAACGAAATCACATTTAAACAACAAATAAACCATCAACAAGCAAGACCCAACATATAATTTAACCCATATTCACAAAATCACACCCCAAGAATTGGGGTTTCAGCTAGACATGTAAAAGAGATAAAAATGTATACCAATATTAGTTTCCATCAACTGGTAATAAGAATTAAGTCTTAAAACACGTCAAGAGTGAAGAATCTTCGAGACCCACTTCCAATTTCTTGGAGTTGAAACCCTTTGAATCTTCAAGGTCTTAGAACAAAGTCTCCAAAACCCTCTAAAACTTAACTCTCTCAAAAATTGTAAAAAGTTCCAATAAATGAAATCATTTTTTTAAGCTAGAGATTTAAATACTAGTATTTATAGTGTTTAAGAATTTGTGTTGCGGAGGAACATTCGGCGCAATTAGTCGGGATGGCCAATACACTCGGCGATCCCCCATTTTGGTTGATTTCATCGCCTTCTTGCTTTAGCCTTCAGCATTCTCGCATTTTGAGGCATTGGGCGATAGAAGTACTGCTTCACCGAACTGCTCGGCAACGCACCGACTGCTTTTTTTCATTGTGGATTTGACCTTCTCCTTTATGGCTTAGCACAGTGGAACAAAAGGAGATCTCCAGGCCGATCTGCCACTCGCCAACAGGGCTCATCTTCAGGCCTTCATTTCTTCGTTCTTTTCAGCCACCTTGTTCCTTTTTGCCATGTAGTGTCCATGCTTTGCCTCAACCTCCAAATATGTCACGACCTGAGAGCACCCCCAAGTCGCGACACGGCGTACTCGACCTCTAGGAGGTCTAATACAAGCCTCTTAGCATTCACTCATCGCATAAACACTAAAAACCATAAGGAATTTAAAACTTTCTTCACACACGAAGAATACTTTCATTAATAAGCAAGTGGAAGACTTTAAAAACATCTAACTTTACAATATATATGTCTCACAAACCATCTAATACTTTGGAGTACAACATAGGGACTAAACCCATACAAGACTTAAAGAAAATACTAGAGATACATCCAAAGGAACATGTAGGGTATTGTCCTCGAATCTATGAGGACTCACCAAGTCTTCATCTTCAACACTTAGAAACCTATCAAGTAGCCATGACATGTCACCATCTCCAAATCCCTACACTTTAATCAAAAAGGGAAAGAAAGAGGTTATCACAATTAAGTACTAAGTATGGAGACCATGCAAAAACATGCACAACGGACATTTACAAGGAATGTATGCTTTCATATAATTTTGATAAAACCTACACTTCACAAGTATAAGAGAAATAATACAAGTCAACATTCACATATAAGACTATAGCCAACCATACACATACTCAACATATATCCATATACAACCCAAATGCTTAACTTTAAGAGAACACAGGCCATTTCATTACCATGGGACCTCTACCTAATATAACCTTAAGACACACTTGAGTGAGACAAGAAGTGACCGCCCATACAACCTCTTCAAGCACACTTAAATGTTCCCCAAGATTACCTTAAATAAGGACATTTCTTTTACAACATAACATCAATAGACCAACATTATTTAAGAAACTATTTAGGAGACATTCAAGCACATAAGGGGACTTTCACATAATAGTCGTTAGACTTAGGGAACTCACTTTAGTATCTTCAAAGCCTACTCGTGCCATGTGTAGATAGCATCCCATACTACTACATACACGTTGTAGAACCTATCCAATAACTAGAGTGCACATCCCACATGATGGGAATAGGCATAACCGACATAGACCATACTAGCTAGGCATGGAATCCGGAGTCTATCCTACTCCGTGGAGGTTGTTCTACTTGCCAAGGGTAGAACTAGTAAGCAACCCATGTAGGCACATGGTTTAGGGGATGTCCAAGGAAGTTCATTGTGCCTAATCTCATACTCAACTAGGCCACCTTCCTAACCACATCCACTCGGTGCTAGCATTGTTTCCCATAGAGTATTCAATCACATATGTACTAGAGAGGGTTCCTTTTCAAGTTCAACCAACTCATAGTACCCTTCCCAAGAAATGCCCCATTTCTTAGTCATAGCCAATCGAGGTTCATAAGGATAGCTCATTTAACTTTCTTAGATAAGGATTCCCATGTCGTTCCGGCTCCATCCATCTCTAAGTCTATCATTTCACTCAAGAAGGGAACATCGCCCTAAGGCCCATCCTTCAAGGTTATACATTTACTTAGGAATCTAGACTTATGAAAGGGCACTATTTCTTAGTTCTGCTGATTCAAGTCTTGGCCTAGAATTCCTCTTTTAGCATTTATAGAAAGGGCACCATTTCTTAGTTCTAGCCCACTTCACATATTCATGCATTCAAGACTATAAGTAACAAGAAGAGACACTTTAGTCTACTAACCAAGTCACAACATTATCATTTGAGGACACTTCATAATCCAACATCATCACATATATACCTCATGAGAAATCATACTTTAGATCACAATGCTATCCACTTTACATAGGATCGTCACAAGATCACATAAACTCATTCACATCATAACTTCACATATAGCTTCATATAAGACTTTACATATCGCTTCATATAGGACTTTACATATAGCCTCATTTATATAATAACACAACAATACAACAATACTCATATAATGCCCTTCATGGCCACAATCATAATTCTAGAGCAACAAGCAACACTTCCACCAAAGGTGGATCCAACCTGAGAAACAATTATAGCAATATTAAGAGATCAAGCCATCTTACCACCTTTCAAAGGCCATAAGCCACAATACTCAATTCCATGCCAATTATACAATATTCATCAAGTTAGGTCAACTTTACCTCTTTCCATAGCTATCTTCATCGTCCTCATATTCCAACAATTAACAATACAATAACAATGATAATAACAACATTCAACTATATAAGCCAAGATAAACAATAACCAATAACCAACATAAAGGCTAACTCCCAATTTATGACCATTCAAGGCTACTACCTCACCTTATACAATTCAATGACAATTTCCAACAATTCAACATAGCTAAGATCATATAAGAATAGCCCACATCAAACCACTCAATAATCCTTCATCAATTACTCAAAATCAATAGACCCACTTTAGACCAAATTTAGAGAATTTGAGAAGGCGTGGTTCATGAAGATTTATTTCTTAAAACCATCAATAATCATTAATAACAACATAAAACATCATTTAAAATCAATTAATGCAAGAACTCATGCTAAAATTGGAATTAGGTTTGTTTTTTGAGTTTTTGAACAACTTTTGAAATCTTTTGAATTGACTCTTTGATTGAAGAAGGAATCAAAGATGAAGAGTCCCCATACATTAATCTTCCAGAACCAAACGAAATTGAAGAAGAAACACCATGAAATCGTCAACCCTAGCTTGACTTGACCTTAAGCTCCAAAGGAGTTTCTAGAGAGAAGACTTTGGGAGAGAAAGGAAATAGGATTTTGATTTGGGGTCTAAAGAGAGTAAATGACTTGTTAAAAAGACTTAAAACCCTATATATTTATCAAATAAGTCATTTAAAATCAACCCCACATAATAAAACATTAAAATGGAATTACCAAAACCCCTCAACTTGAGGCAGACCGTCAGGGACCACGCCCAACTAAACGGGTCGTGACGAGCACCACGGCTCGTGGTGGTGCCCGTGGTCCCTTGACCAGTGAGCCTCTCCACTATGTCAATCCCTCAAGGGCCCAAGGAATCTTCGTGCACACCACGAGTCGTGGTGGGGCTCGTGAAAATGAGGCAGCACCTAGGCAAAGTTGCATTGCCTCCCTTGAGACCAAGTGATCTTCACGCCCAAGTATACGGACCGTCTAGGACACCACTAGTCGTGGTGGTGCCCGTGGTCTTTGGGGCAGTGAGCAACCAACTTGGGACAGCCTTGGTTTTTTGGCTAAGGCTTGCCCCTTTTGGCTTGGCTCTTTGTCTAACACCCTCAACCAACCAAGACTAGGTCTCATAGCATAGAATCTAACATGTGCCTTGACGTTGACTCCTCAAAACTCTTCAAACTAAGCCTCAAAAGCCAAAACTTATCATTTAAACAAGATAACCGCTACAAAAAACACATGAGAGGCTCTAGTTCTTCCTATTTCATTTTTAGGGTCGTTACAAAATACCTGAAACATAAGGGTTTAAGTCAGTTATTGAGAGAAAATATGCATTTGAGGATACTAATTCTATTAAAATATAACCCTAAATGAGTCCAATTTGTATACTCAACAACACCCCCAACTTAAACTTTTGCTTGTCCTCAAGTGAAACTCAAGTTCAGCTGTGCAAAAAAGATGTTTCAAACAGTGTTGCACAAGACTCAATTATGAATGTACATAACAAGACTCAACCTACTCATGCAAGGATCAATTGTATACTCAAAGACTCAAGTTGTGACACACCATTATCAAAGATTCTCAAGCTCACTATACTTGCTTCAAATACAAGTTCGAACTCAACAAGGGTATTTGAATGCCCTCACATAAAGAATGATTCCATATTCACACACAATGGTTTAATCAGTTAAAGTTCTGAAATCAAATGCAACGCTCACTCTCACAAAGAAGAACACAATGCATGCTTTCACCCATAGGTTTGCCCATATTTTCCAATCAACAATTGTTTCAGCTCACTCAATATCAAAAATGTCTTTTCAAGGCTTGTAATGGGGCTGACTGCAAAGGTATGGTCATTTAGGCTCAGTGACTTTCATCCTCGTGAAATGTGGTGCTTTCAACACTCCTTTTCCTCTTCTTTCATCATTTTATTTAGTGCTCATAAGTCATCCCATTATTCACTTCCATGGATTGTTCGGAACCCCCATGTCTTTTGTACTTTATTCCACAACTTTTTCATCTTTTTTCTTCTTCTTTCTGTTCTTTGTTTTTTTGTATGGAGGGGTTCCATTTTCTTTTTCAACATCATGGGTTAAAGGAGACTTTTCTTGCACTTCTTGACTTGCCCTTTTTTTTTCACCACACCCCTAACTTAGGCTTTTGGCCTAAGTTGTCTATTTGATCAACCACGAATCACAAGGATTATGGGTAGTGGATTAAGAAAGGTCACATTTTCATCACGTTTCTTCCAAAGAAAGGTAAGGCTCAAGGGGTGTTCAAAAGAGGTTCACACACTCACAAGGTAGGTTACAAAAGAGGTATATGTCAAATTGGCTCACACTCTTCGAAGTTGCCAAAGATCATATCAAGAGATAGTCTTACTTAGTCGACCGGACCAACGGGGAAAATTCTAGGTGTTATTATGCATGGTTCACAGTAAGCTCATCACATAAGGCATCGACACCAAAGTTAAACAAGACTCGACACTTTCACTAGTGTGCAACATTCATTACAAGAGAATCAATTCGATAATTGGCTAGTCACAATGAGATGCAAAGAGTTCACATATTGACTATCTAACTTCACTTAGTCTCATCGTAGCTGCACATTCATGTTCATTCGATTATGAGTTCTATTTGAGTCATTGATATTGATCAAAATTGAGACTCAAATTTGCTGAAGAACAGCCACATTCAAGTACATACAAGAGTTGGCAAAAAATTTAATTTTTTTTTTTTTGGAAGGGTCAAAATCATTTAGAATTTTAAGACAAAAGGAGCCACAAGCTCAAACATCAGCAAAAAGCAGTGTAAAACACAACATTATGATTCAAAACCCAACAAGTATATAGTACACAAAGGTGGCACACCCCACCACAATTAGAAACATTTGTCCTCAAATGCAACTAACATAATATCCAGAAATTAAAATAAAGAAAGATAGAGAGGGAGGTAAGGAGGAAATCTTGTCTAAGCAGTCGCTCCATCTGTCTGTGTATCAGTGCCTAGGGTATCAGTTTGGCCTCGGGCCTCAGTACTCTAGGTCACACCAGAAGGACCAACTCCACTAGAGACAACAAAAAGTGTGTTCGCCATGGAAGCCTGTATAGCTGCATCTATCATAATTGTTTCAGTCTCTGTCAAGTCCTCATCTACAGCATCCACAGTTTCCTCAAGCATTTCCTCATTTGTCTTTGCCTTCGACTCAGGCTCATCTATCTGCTCAACTCTATCCTCATTTCTGGTGGTAGCCGAAGGCATTTCTAGCATATCTGGGATCTCCACAATTCCAAAGACCATGGACATATCAGTGGTCTTGAACTGATCCACATCAGTCTTCAAATCAGTAATAACGTCCTTTAATAATGTCGCCTCATCTGTGACCCCTTGATCACACTCACACACCGCTATTCTAGTCTCAAGGGCGTCAATGGTATCTCTCATTGGTATCACAACATTAGTCAGGGCAATTTGGATCATGCCTGGAATGGAGGTTTCAAGGTTGGAAACCCGACGATCAGCAAACTAGGCAAGTTGTCCTATCAGGATCAAGGATGCCTGCGTGATCGGTGCACGGGATGCAACGACAGCAGTATGTCTGGGCGGTAACACGGCAACATAAGAACCTGGAGTATCAGTAAGAGTGGCAGTGGAATTAGATATACATGAAGGCCCAGGGGCCAGAGTAGGCAAAAATGCCTCGCAGGTATGGATTCAGTGGCCGTAGCTTCCTTCTGCTACTTCTCCGCCTGATCCTTTAGATATTCAGCTTCGATCCTTTGAATATCAGTAGAGGATGTGGGCATCACTTTCACATCCTTTTTGGGATCTCGAGTTACCCGAGCAAGTCTGCACAACTCGTTGATCAATACCGAGAAGGGAAGTGAGGTTTAGCGCTGCTTTTCACTCATAAGCATCTCTAAAGCAATGATCCATCCCAAGTTTAGCTCTGTTCCCTTGATGAGGCAACCTAAGCCGGCTGCTTTTGCGTGGCGAAGGATATATTCATTCTGTGAAGACATGATCGTGCTGCTGATGAAGCCAAACCAATACCTTGCTGCCATATTTAGGTCATTCTTCTCAATAACTGCCCCAACCTCGATCCACTTAGGTGTTCCATCTGATATTAACAAAGTCAACCATTCCTTCATAACCTCCAGTTACGTTCTTCTGCTCATAACTTGACTGTTGTCCTCAAGTGTTGCGGTGCACCACAAAATGGCATTTATAGCAGGAGAGTCACATAGCACTTTCTTAGCCCTAACAACTACGCAGTCAACCGGCTTAAATTTAGTTGTCAGCTTCTTCCCACATGGTATCAATTCACTGTATGCACTGTAAAACTCTCTAACCCAGCTTCGAATATACGGGCCAGGGAGCTTTGTGAAAATCTGGAAGTTATGAGATTTTAGACACCTCATAATCTCGGGGTACCTATCAATCACTTCATCCGTGGAGAGACTCTTTTCCTCAAGAATAGTCCTTAATCCCTCCATCTTTAATCTGTTAATTGATTTGGGAGGAGGACCCTATACTGGGGGTGCAGGCACCATTGCCTGTTCTGGAGCTGGAGGAGAAGAGGTGGTCGCCTGAGGGGTTCTGATCCTAGATGGATCATTCAACTTTTTAGAGCGTAGTTCTGCCCAGTGTGCTACTATCAGTTCATCATTATCTGACTCCATAGTCTGAGTTCCTGCTGCTCACCCTCACTCTCCGAGGTGGTAAGGTAAGTACCCTCACTATCAGAGTTCGCCTATGGTGATGCATGTGCTTTTCCTTTACCTTTTCCTTTTTCACCTATCTTGGAAAGTTTCTTAGTTTTGCCCTCAGATGTAGTTGCATTCTCTTTCATTGTAACTCCTTTTGCTTTCCCTTGTCATGGCAGATTTCTTCCAGCAACTTTAGATCTAGCCATTTCTACAAAATATCGGGAAGGAGTTAGAAAACTTTCAGCTAAAATCACAGAAAAGAAAGTTCAGAAAAACTTGCCAACACTATCGGCGAGTTGCCTAATTGCTTAGGCGAACTAGATCGAGCTCGCAAACAGGATTAGCTAGAGAAGTTCAGAAAAGTTGGTGATGGGAAGATTATTCGGCAGATCGCTAACAGCATTCGGCGAGCAAGAGTCACTTCGCCGAAAGTTACAGTACAAAATGCGTTCGGGGATGCAGACTATGGGCGATCAAGAAAAACATTTTGGCAAGTCGTCGAACACCTTTTGCGACTTCAGGCATCTCCCCGAAAGTTGCAGAGCCAAACAACAAGTATAGCATAGACTTAAAGGCGAGATGGAGACATTAGGCGAACCGCCGAGTGATTCGGTGAGCTTGATCCATCTCGCCAAATGACTCACCATGCCTAATCTAAATTCATATTCTTAAAGTCAACCCCACAACCCCCGTAATAAAATTAAAGTGTGCACAACTCAAATTGCAGCAGAACCTAAAACACCCAATGCCTCAAGGTACTTAGACCTCTACCGATTCAAAATCAACAACAAGTAAGCACTACCCTATGAACTCTTCTTTATTTTACCCACAAATTAGCAAGATTTCAATAGTAGTACAGTACGGGAATGATACTCAAATTATAATAGGCAAACAAATATCCTGATACTACTAGAGAGGCCTAGCACACTTCAATAGGGTAAAATCAGTTGCATAACAGTACAAATACCAAGAGTAAATGTGGGGTTCGAAAAACTAACTTTTTCAGTAGATTAAATCTAAACAGCGATGCTAGGCCGCAAATTAATCCAGATCCAAACACCAATCAATGACTGAAATAATTGAAATGCAAAAGTTATTGAAAATTCTTACTAGGGGCGAATTTGTGAAGTTTGAAATCGAGGAAAAGAAAAGAGTTTGAAACTTTTAAAACCTTTGGCTGTTAATACCCATCCAGTTCGCGTCTATTCGGCGATGTTAGTCGCAACCGCCGATCCACTCAGCGACGTGCCGAGTGGTCACTTACCTCATCGATTTCTACAGGACCTTCAGTCAAAGTGAGGGTCGAAATGGCGGTTTACATCGGGATCGCCAACCTAGTCGGCGATTCGCCAATAATTTCCTGTGCTCACCGATTGTTACAGACTCTCATGTGAGAGTTTCTTGAGTTTAACGGTGATCTGGATCAGCGTCGCCGACCCCTTCGGTGATTAGCTGATTGGACTTATGATCGCCAACCTGCACTTTTCAATTACTACCCATACTTCAACCTACAACACTACATTCTCCCTGAGTTCCTCTAGTACCCTGTTCTGCATATTGGCTTTACAGAGAAGGCGCGTGAGCATTGCTTCAGTTTGTCCACCCCTCTTATTATTTGATTTTCTTCGCTCATAAGGAGGGACATAGCGGTATTTCTTGATGCACTGGACATCAAGCTCTCTAACCTTTTTGGCCAACTCATCCATCTGAGTCATCAGTGCGGCCATCATGAAGTCCTTTTTTACTTCTTGGTTTTTCTCAGCCATGTGATTAAGCAGTTGGACTGCCATCACATATGGTTGTTTTAAAATGCCGCCCATAATGAATTGATATGCCAACACCTTGTTTTCAAGACCAAGACTTCTGTAGAAATAGTAAAGGAGGACTATATCGGGAATTTCATGACTTGGGTATTGAGTTATCAATTCTTTCAACCTTGCCCATGTCTCATGGATCCGTTCACCTTCCAATTTTTTGAAGGTTAGGATGCGATCCCTGAACAACATTACTTCTAATGGAGGAAACTCCATTTGCTCATGAGTACTGCTCGACCTACTCACCTCATGTGTTTCGAAGCTCAAACCAAAAAAACAAAACTAAAAATTAAGTTAGTAAACTACGACTACGAAGAACAAAAATTTTACTAAACTACCAATTCTCAAATAACACCACTCCCCGGCAGCGGCGCCATTTTGATGTTCGACGTAATCAACTGACACTATTTCGGTTCAGGTGCCAAACGATCGCATGTAGTGATATAACCCAACCAAGGGTTGGGAACGTTCCCACAGGGAGTGGTTTTGAGAATTAATAAAAAAATAAAATCAAGTTCTAATTAGTCGTAGCTATAAATATTAGTGAATAAAAACATATTAAATCTAAGGGGTGATGCAAACATCAATTATCAATGGGGGTTTGTATTAATTAACAACTAAAAAGAACAAACATACAAGGAAACGAGATATGGAGACGGGATTCTTGGAATGTGATAGGAATACGGGATAAACTAGACTATTGGGTACGTGCTTTTGATAGTAAATTGTTGAACATTTGTGACTAGGCTAGACTATAGTGGGGGTAATTTCTCTCTCGAGCAACTTACCCCGAATCAACTCGGTTTCTTTCGAACACCGAGTTGCCGCATTAAGCACAGCCTCCACCTTAGCCCATTCACTCTCTCGAGTTGAATGTGTGGGAGAAGGACTAGGATTCACTCTCTCAAGCTGAACCTATGTCGACCCAATACCACAGGCTATCAATTAAGTAGTCTTAGTTTTACGACCTCTCTCTCGAGCAAGCCAAAAACACTAAGATGAAATCGTATTTTCAACTACAATCCCATTAAGTTCATACACAACTGCTAAACGAAATCACATTTACACAACAAATAAACCATCAAGCAAGACCCAACAGATAATTTAACCCATATTCACAAAATCACACCCCATGAATTGGGGTTTTAACTAGACATGTAAAAGAGATAAAAATTTATACCAATATCAGTTTCCATCAATTGGGTATGAAGAATTAAGTCTAAAATCATGTCAAGAATGAAAATCTTCGAGACCCACTTCCAATTTCTTGGAGTTGAAACCCTTTGAATCTTCAAGGTCTTAGAACAAAGTCTCCAAAACCCTCTAAAACTTAACTCTCTCAAAAACTGTAAAATGTTCCAATAAATAAAGTCATTTTTTAAGCTAGAGATTCAAAACAAGTATTTATAGTGTTTGAAAATTTTTGTTGCGGAGGACCATTCGGCGCAGTTAGTCGGGATCGCCGATACACTCGGCGATCCACCTTTGGTCGATTTCATTGCCTTCTTACTTTAGCCTTCAGCATTCTTGCATTTTGAGGCATTGGGCGATAGAAGTACTGCTTCGTGGAAATGCTCGACGACACGCCGACTGGTCCTTTTCATAACGGACTTGACCTTTTTATTTAGGGCTAAGCACATTGGAACAAAAGGTGATCTTCAGGCCAATCGACGACTCGCCAACAGGGCTCCACGATCTTCAGGCCTTCATTTCTTCATTCTTTTCAGCCGCCTTATTTCTTTTTGCCAAGTAGTGTCCATGCTTTGCCTCAAACTCCAAATACCTGAAACTTAAGGGTTTACATAAGTTATTGAGACAAAATATACATTTGAGGACACTAATTCTATTAAAATATAGATCTAAATGAGTCCAATGTGTGGACTCATCACTAGCCACTGCCCACCTTGACCACGAGGGTTTTCACGACCCATGGTGGCCACCATGAGTCATGGTTCCACCCATGGTGGGTGAGGTAGTGAGCCCACAAAACTGCCTAAAGAAAGGCTCCCCTTCACAAGCCACTTCACGGCTCGTTGTGAAGACCACAGATCGTGGGGTTGACTTCACCATTTTGGGGGCCTGCCAAGTTGAGGTGGCTACTGGTAAAGGCACCAAGGGCACCACCACGGGCCTTGGTGCCCTTGACGCGTCGTGAACCTGGTCGTGAGGCCTGGCACCCCACTTTAAAGTGGGGGATATTTTAGGCAATTCCAATTTAGGTAGTTATTAAATGAGGCCATTTTGTATTGTTTTAATAAACCTATATAAATATTTTTAAGTCACTAACCAACCCATTCACCGCATAAAATCCCAAAACCTAAAAGAGTTCATGTTCTCCAAAAATTCTCTCTCTAGAACTCAAGGAAGAAGAAGAAGAAGAAATGTGAAGCTAGGGTTGAAGAATCAAGATTTTATCTTCAAATTTGTGGGAAATATTCAACAAGGTATGGTAGATCTTCATCCATGGGTAGCCTTCACCCATGGAGTCCCTTCAAAACACAATTTAAAGTTAGAAAACCCAAAAGTTAGCGTTTGACTTCAATCTTATGGATTCCTCTCAAATTCATCTTTAAAGGTTGAATTATGTTTGTTTATGAATATATTGATGATTTTACATGATTTTAAGTTGAGTTTCTTAAGAATCCAATAATTTCCCTATTTTCTCAAATTGGATCTTAAAGTGTGGGTTTGGATTGATGCAAGTAGAATGTTATAGAGTTATAAATGTAATGAATTTATTACTTAAATTATGTTATTATCCATGTCTAATGTATTAATTCTAGATGTGTTGATGAATCATAATCTATGGTCCTTGAAGGGCAATTTATGAGAATTATGCATGATGAGATTTATGTGTATGCCTTATGTACACTTTGAGAGTAATGTGATTATGACTATGATGTAATTGTGGTGTTGTTGAAAGACAATTCTCACATACACACACACTTATGAATGAAGTATGAATGAAGTTGCCATGATTATAATATTAATGTTGTATTGATTGAAAGGCTACTCTCAATTATACACCTATGCATGATGATGACATGTTGTGCGAGGTTTTCTCATATAATGATGTACCTTGAATCAGTAGGCTAAGGGCATCCCTTTTATGTGTAATTAAAGAGCTATCATGATTGATATACCTTAAATCGGTAGGCCAATGGCACCCCTTTCATGAGTGACTAATGAAGTATTCTAAGGCTTTGTCTTGAATTGGTAGACCAATGGTATCCCTTTCATGAGGAGTCAATGAGCTATTCTAATGAAGTACCTTGAATCGGTAGGCCAATGACACCCTTTCATGAGTAATGATGTTAATAGAGAATTAACTACTTCGTGGGAATTTAATGCTCAGCACCGAGTGGATATTGTGAGGTTGAAACTCTCCCTAGTATGGCGGGTTTTCTAGTAACAACCTCCTTATCCCATAACTATGTGCCTACATAGGGTATTAGCTAGTGGATCCACCTAAGATAAATGTTACCATTTCTACCTTAGGCAGGTAGACCAACTCATTTTAGTGTGGGAGACATCGGATTCCATGATTTTCTCACATAGTATATGTTGGTTAAGGCTTGCCTCCACAATAAATGATTATGAACTATGGCTCCTCAAGAAGCAGTTCTTAGTGTGGGTGGGGGTATGGGACTTCATCCATGAATTGCACAAGTAGTCATTGAGAGTAGTTATGGTATTCGTTTTATGTTATGTTGTATTATGAAATGAAGTATGCTTAATGTGGATTGCTGCTAAGAGTTGATTTCCTTGATATGCCTTATAAAAGGTGAATGTTTCCTTGTCTATGAGTATTAACTAAGGATGATATCAAAGAATGTTAAGTGTGATTATGGTGGCCTAAAAGTGGTACTTAGTATAGATGGGATTATGGGATCTTATCTATGCATTGCACAAGTATAACTTAGGGTTACTTATGAGATGGTTCTATTATGCTATGATTATCTTTATGTTGAATATGCTTGTGACTTATGCTTTTGTACTAATGTGCATGATGATTCTCAAACTTTGTAAAGTGCATGCTTTCCAACTAAAATGTCTTTTTTAGCATGTTTTCAAGGTTTTTATGCATGGCTAACATACTTAGTGCATTTTTGTACTAAACCATAATTTCTACATTTTTCCAAAGTGTAGGGACTGGCACTCAATTTGGTTCCCCTTGTGTCTAAGAGCTTCGAATTGATCATTCTCCTTGCTAGTTGGTGAGTCCTCATGATTCGAGGAAGTATAAGTCATTTGTAGTTTCTTTCTAGTTATTTCATTTTCGGACTATATTGTAAGGGATATGTTCCTATTTGGTTCAAAGATTGTATTAGATGGCTAATCGAGACAAGTTTAGACTTCCGCTTGCTTTTATATAAGACTTCGATTGCATGGATAAAGTTTTAAATTTCTACATCATTTATTTTATCTTATGTGATGATATGCTAAGGGCTTCTATGAGACCCCTTCAGGGTCAAGTACATAGTGTTACATCTAGGGTTTACCCCTAGGTCGTGAAACAACATGATTGTGTTGCTAATCAACCCTAACCAATACCTCGCCGCCACATTAAGATCTTTTTATCTATTTGCACTCCTGCCTCAATCCACCTCGAGGTGCTGTCAGAAAGAAGATGCGCCAGACAACCCTTTAATTCATCCAAAATTTGTGTCTAGATCGTACTCTGGTAATCATGCATGAAGTTATAAGTACATCCCAAAATGGCATTTATGTCTTTACTATCACATTTCACCTTTTTACCCCGAACAATTATGGAATCAACTGGTTTGAAGGCACTGACCTTCCTCTTCCCTTGTGGCACCAAGTCTCTGTAGGCCAAGTAGAACACCCGAACCCAATTAGGAATGTAGGGACCCCGGGGTTTAGTGAAAATCTCAAATTTATGGAACCTGAGAGTGCTTCATATCTCCGGATACCTGTCCACCACACCATCTGTGGTTAATCTCTTCTCCTCAAGAATAGTCCTCAAACCCTCGGCTTTTAGTCTTTTGAGGGACTGGGGAGGAGGAACCTGTACTAGTGGTGCTGGGACCATAGTATGTTCTGGAGCTGAAGGAGGAGCCTGAGGCACCGGAATCCTAGACGGATCATGTATCGTCTTGGAGCGAAGTTCTGCTTTCCGTGCTTGTAAAAGCTGGTTATCCTCAGGCTAAGAGATAGAAGCTTGCGAATCCTATGACTCTCCCTCATCGTATAATGAGGTGAGGTGAGTCTCGTAGAGTCCCTCACTATCGGATCTGGCCTCCGATGACTCAACAACATGTACCTTGCCCTTCCTTTGCCTCCACAGGCACCTTGCACTTCCTTTGCCTTTGCCTCCCTTTGTAGGGAATTTGGATGCCTTTGCTCTGGATGCAGCTGCATCCTCTTATATAACTACTCATCTTGCCCGCTTGCAGGATCATGTCTCTTCATGACACTTTGGGTTTAGCCAGTTTTGCAAAACAATGGAAAAACACTTAGAAAAAGTACAAGAAAAATGCAGAAAATAAGTTGCAGAAAGACTCGTCAAACGGTTCGGCGAGTCGCCAAGTCGCTTTGGCGAGTCAGATTGGGCTCATCGAAAGTACCAGCATATAATATTCAAACATTCAAGATAGGTCGGCAATGCCCAGGGCCGTTCGGTGAATCGCTAACACCAATCGGTGAGGTAGAAGTAGCTCGCCGAAAGATGAAGTGTATTTTAGGGATTTAGCGGTGCAGAAGGGCGATCAAGAAGCCATCTCGACGAGTCAGTGAGTGATCTCGGTGACCTCAGGCATCTCGCTGAAAGTTACAAAACAAACTCAACCAATTTTAGAAATTAAGGGCGATCTGTGGGGGACTTTGGCAAACCAATCGGCGAGTCCGACTTGGCTCGCCAAATGGCACTTCGTGCCAGTTTTCAACCCCTTTTCTTAAAACCAACCCATAATCCATGAAAACAAAATTAAACAAAAAAACTATGCAATTAAGGTTAGAGCCATTCTACCTACGCCCTCGGGGTACTCAGACTTCCCTCGATTTGGCATAAATTGGCCATTTGACGACTTTTACCCTTAAGAATGACGGCAAACGCTCCATCATTGGGAAAATTACGTCATTTATCACAATTTGGGGTTACTTAGACTTCACCCCACTAGACCCAATACATATACTCTGCACCCCAACAAGTTAGACTCGATTTTAACAAGCAAGAACACGGGAATCAAACAATTATACCCAACAAGGCACTTATTTTAATTCATTACAAGAAATCCATCAATTAAACAACAATTATAATCAACTACCCAACAAAAATCACCAATAAATTATTGATTGCATTCAATTTCAACCACACATTTAGAGTACGAGTTCGGAAAAACCAGCCTTTTAGAGCCAAAAACAAGAGTTGAAAAGCTAGGTAGCAAAGTTCCATAATCCGAGCAAAGAATTCACAGCGAGGGAAAAATCAAGAAAATATGAAGGATCTAAAGTGGGGAGTGAGAGTACGGGGGTTAAAAATGGAAGAAGATGAAGGATTTTGAAATTTTAAACCGTTTGGTCTTTAAAACCTTTCAGTTCGCGCTCCCTTCAGCGGAGTAAGTTGTTCTCGCCGAACCACTCGGTGATGCGCCGAGTGGTATATTACTTCACCGAGTTTTACAGGACTCCCAGAAATTTGAGGTTTCAAATAGCGGACAAAGTCGGGCTCGCTGACTTGTTCGGTGAGTCGCCAAGTAAGTATGTAGCCCACCGAGTTTTACAGAGTTCCCCTTCAAGCTTGGTGGTTCCAATGGCGGTCCAAGTCGAGGCTTGCTGACTTGTTCGGCATGTCGCCGACTGGATTTTGGCTAGCCAAACTACTCATTTTCCAACAATTTTCACTTTTCAACCTACACAATCAACACATGTTATTCAAAATCAAAAATTAAAGCATCAAAAACTTAGGTTGCCTCCCAATAAGTGCCTTAGTTAACGGCGTGGAATGACAAAAATACCCGTTCAAGGATCATTCTTCGGGTTTGCCAAAGTATCTCTTAGCAGGCCCCCTTTTGGCCATGGGTTCAAATGAGAAGAAATCTGACCCGTTTGGGTCTCCAACTTCTTGATTGACACGGAATGGGAACTGACCGTCTGATTAAGTGTAGAGACATCGTCCTTCATTTCTTTCAACACTTTGTCGGATCCTTCAACTTTATTGAGAATACGTGAGAGAATATCTTCCGTACAAATATTTTCAGACTCCTTGGGCTTTTAACTCTCATGGGGTGGGACGTACCTGCCCTTGTCACCTTCTATTTCCTTCCAAGTGGTGTTACGATCACGCCAATCTCTGTCACGGTCTCTCCATCCCTCATCTCTATTCCAACCTGGGTTTCCACCTGACCTTGTGTAGTTTACTCGATATCTACCTCCTTGAATAGCTAGGAAGTTCACTTCCTCATTGTAAAGTGCTTCAAAATGAGCTTCCTCGGGATTCACTCCACCAATACCAATAACATTGGCACTCTTTGCACCACTACCCATCAAATTTTTCACCAAGATATCCAACTAGGTCATCATTTTGGCCATGTTTTGGTCCCTCTCTTGATCTGTTTCAATCTTCTCTTTTGTCATTCTGAAAGTAAGAGGGGACACTTGGTCCTTGATACACTCAGAAGTGATTTCAAATACAGTTAGTGCTTAGTACCATAGGCTTGCCCTTATTTTCAATGCTTAGACTCTCCAAACCAGTCGCTATGATCACTATATGACTTTCCTAGCTTGTAATGTAGGCTCAGTGTCAAGTATGGTACATTTGGGTACTTTTTAGTGACTTTCTTCCTTCATTGACATTACATTGGCTTTTTACCTCTTTTCTCAACCAATTCTTGACATCTTTTATTTTTCTACTCTTTCCTTTGATTCTCTTTCGCACAGATGTGACTTTTGACTCTATAGCTCATATTGTTCACTTTTCTTCTTTTTCTTTTACTTCGCTTTTCTTTGTTTCTTTGAGCATTTTTGTCACATCTTTTTCTATTTTTTCTTTTCTTTTTCTCTCTTCAACACAAAACTCTTTTCATATGCTTTTTCTTTTGGTTTCCTCAATCCTAGCCACCCTCAACTTATGTATTTTGCATGAGTTAAGGTGCACAATATTCGATGTCGGACCAGGGCCAAGATCAAGGTAACTTTTTGAATTAGCCACCCTCAACTTAGGCTTTTGGCCTAAGTCAAGGTGCACATGTCCAAGAAGGGACCAGGGCCAAGACAATTATTTTAGGGAAGGTGAATTAGGTGTATTGAAATAAGTGGTCTAAATTAGGCTCAAACATTTGGATCAAAGAAAACATTTATTTCTTTTGGTCGAATCATTTAGGCTTGAGTGGACTTATTTGAAAAAGGGCCTATGATCATTTCCCAACTTCTAACCTAGATTATCTTAGCAGGACCAATGAGCCAAGTTCTAGATTGGCACATATTGTATGAACATTCATACTTTTCTCACACACACTTGGCGCATTCTTCTATTATTAGATTGTTGAATTACCTAGTTAAAGTTTTAGCTTAAGTTATGCTATCCTACCAGTTCCTTATCATGTCATATGAAGATCCAACACATTCAACTCATTTAGCCTATAGATCTAGCACATTTTAAAAAATTTGGCCGGTATTAATTTCATGTTCTTTATGCGATCATGCTTTCATTCTTCTACTTACTTCTACAAATACAATCCTAAACATGTCGGTTCAACAGAAAAGTAAACAGTCCTTAAGGGGAAAAGAATGCAGGAAAGAAACCCCAAAGGAGGATTATGAGTTGGGTTACTCAAACTTCACCATATCACTGACACTTTATTTACCCCACCCCCAACAAAATAAGGTGCAATTGCCCTCAATGCACAAAAATCAAAAGTAAAACATAGGGTGAAGCAAACTTGTGGCGCATATGTGCTTAAGACCTCTCAAAAGCGGGTGGGTCCGGTTTTCTGAAGCCCGCTGGATCAACACTAGACACACCATCAGTAGCGCCCTCATCAACTAACATAGCACCCTCATTAGTGCTCACACTGCCAGATAGGAAAACATCCACTTCACGAGCCCGTTGTTGTCTCCTCTCCTCATCAAGTATAGACGCCCTCTGGCCTTCCCCAACTATTGGCGCTCCTTCTTCTTCATTCTTTGATCCTCACCAACATCGGAAGTGTGGTCGGAGCGGTGGTGCTTCCCAGTAGCACGAGAGGAATCTGGTGGCGGCATAGTATCGCCGAATAGAGCAGACATCACCACCGCAACCTGTGGTACCGCAGGGGCAGACTCTGGCCCAGTCTCAGTGGAGTCTAGGAGTGCAACAACATCAGCACAGAGGCTAGCCAACTCCTGTTGGAAGGTGGTCACATCTATGGTCGGGGAGGCCTCTCCAAAACTCTCAACTCAAAAGCATCCAGACGCTTATAAATGGCCTGAATCTTCTGAACCATCATCTACTCCATCCTCACCTCAGACTCTACAATAGAGCGCTTCATCCACATGTAACACTCCAGAAATTAGTAGGCTAAAACTAGAGCTAAACGTTTGAGGGTTAGAGTCATGGAGGTGGCCTAGGGCCAAGGGAAAAGGGGCCTGGGCCAAGGCTTCCCAAGCCTTGCCAAGGCACTTCCCCAAGACCACGAGAGCCTTCATGACTAGGAGTGGTCACCACAAGTCGCGGTGCCACTCGTGAAGGTGGAGGCAGTAGCCTCCCCAAGGCTACCCCAAATTGGTCCCGTACACGAGCCACTTCATAGCTCGTGAAGCCTTAGATGACTCGTGGTAGTGGCCTTGGTCATGCCTTGGTGATGTGAGAATGGTGAGAAAAGTGTCAAACCACTGCCTCAAGGCCTACGAGAGGGACCACGGCTCGTGGCTTGCACCATGGGTCGTGGAGCTCCTCGTGAAAATGCATTGGGCTTATGAGATAAGGGTACATGTTTCCTAAGCCACTGCCTCGAGTCCACGGTGGGGACCACGGCTCATGGTCTTGACCACAGCTCGTGGAGCACCTTATGTCACCTGGCAGCTCACTTTAAGTAAGGGTTATTTTGGGAAATTCCATTTTAACTCCTATCAAAATAAAGTTGTTTTGGGTAATTTTAGGGTAACTATATTAATCATTTTTAAGTCAAATTCACCAAAACTAAGTCATAGTTTCACAACACCTAAATATTTCCCGAAGTTCATCTCCTTCTAAAAATTCTCTCTTCAGAACTTCAAAGAAGAAAAAGAAGAAGAAGCAAGTTGGGGCTAGGGTTCAAGGAGCAAGTTTTTATACTCAATTCTATAGGAATCCATTTCTAAGGTATGGTAGTATTTCATATATAGATGGTTTTCATCCATTGAGTCTGTTCAAAACCCCAATTTCAAAGATAAAAATTTCCTAAAAACTATGGTTTGTCTCAAAAGTCATGGGTTCCTTTCAAAAACGATTCTAATGCTTTAATTACTTTATATTATGATTGAATTGTTGAATTATTATGGTTTTTGTGTTAAAATCCCCAAGAACCCATGAAACCCCTATATTACTCAATTATGATCTTGTGATGTGGGTTTGTTGATTATAGAAGAATGGTATGAGATTATGTATGTAGTGATTGGGTTACTTGAACTATGATTATATCCATGTCTAATGTAGTAATTCTATATGTGTTGATTAATATGATCTATGGTACTTGAAGGGCAAAGTATGAGAATTATGCATGATTATGAAATTGATGTATATGATTAAAGAACATTTTGAGAGTAAAGTGATTATGATTATGATCTAATTGTTCTGTTGTTGGAAGTTATCTTCACGTACACTCATATGTTTGAATAGGATATGATGTGAAAGGTTTTCTCACAATATGATGATTCTAAGGTTGAAAGTCTATTCTCACTTATTGAATCTATGAGCTATAGTATGAATTATATTGGATTGAGTGTCAATACATTCTACCACGAATATGAATTTAAGTCAAGACTTAATATGTAATATATGGGAATTAATTCGTAGCACCGAGTGGATATGAATATGAGATGGAAGCTTGTGCGTTAGTTGAGCCCGGCTTCCCAAAGAAAGCTTTTACACTAGTTGAGTCCGGCTTTTCAAATGGGTTCCTTCTACCTTAGTTGAGTCCGGGTTTCAAGAAGCAATCTCCTAATCTCATAAAATATGTGCCCACATAGGTATTTAGCTAGTGGATCCACCTAAGCTAAGAGTATGGTTCTACCTTAGGCAAGTATGACAACCCCTTCTCGGTTTGGGGTAGACACCGGATTCCATGGTAAGCTCACATGGTCTATGTCGGTTAAGGATAATCTCCCTTATAATAGTATGGACAAGAATATGAATTATGAACTATAGTTACTCAAGAGACCTTACTTAGTGTGGATGGGATTATGGGATCTTATCCATGCATTGCACAAGTATGCTTTGAGGGTATTTATAGTATGTTCCTCTTATGATATGATGAATAATGAGTTCATTATGCTTATGACTTATGCTTTTCCATTATCTTCAAAATGATTCTTTAACTTAGTAAATGTCATGCTTTCAACTAAAATGTCCCTTTTTGGCATGCTTTCATGATTTTATGCATGACTATCATACTTAGTACATTTTTGTACTAACCCATATTTTCCTACATTTTTCCAAGTGTAGGGTCTAGTTCTCAAGGTGGTCCCCATTGTGGCGAGAGCTTGGATTTGTTCATTTCTCCTTACTTGTGGTGAGTCCTCATGATTTGAGGACAGATAATATCATTGTAGTTCCTTTTCTTGTATTTCATTTACGGATTATGTTGTATGGGCTGTGGCCCAATTTGATTTGACTATTGTAATAGATGGCTAATTGAGACAAGTCTAGATTTCCACTTTCCTTTATGAAAGTTTTTGACTTGAAATGTGTTTTTACCCTTATTGTTCTAATGTTTTATGTTATGATATGCTCAGTGGCTTACATGGAGCCTTTCAGGGTTCTATGTGCCTTGTTACATCTAGGGAGTACCCTTGGGTCGTGACAAACTTGGTATCAGAGCACAAGGTTTAGAATTATTCTAGGATGATGTCTCATAAGCCACATATAGTACAGTCTTTTTCATGAGTGTGAAGCTCCCCACACTTATGAAAGAGAGGCATTAAGGTGTTTAGAAAATTTCACTTCTTTCATTACTCTTAAGTCGTGCCTTAGAGTTTAACTCTATAAAGTCCCTCTTCTAATCCGTCTCTTGTGTCTTCAGGATATGAATACACGAAGGGCTAACACTAGAAGAATGGAAGGTGTCAATGTGAATGAGGAAGCACCTCAAGCTAATCAAGCTCCGGTTGATCCTGTGGTTGAAAATGTGACCCATGCAAAGTTTAGGTCTACTATCCAAATGTTGTCTCAAGTCGTGATGGCTCAAGCCAATAGTAAAGTTGTATCTCTGATGAATCCTAATGTAAATTTGGCTGCTTCAAGGGTTAGGGATTTTTCTAGAATGAACCCTCCTGAATTTCATGGCTCTAAAGTGAAAGAGGATGCCCAAAGGTTTATCGATGAGGTTTATAAAGTCCTTGATATTATGGGGGTGTCTTCAGAAGAGATGGCGGGGTTATCACCTACCAACTAAAGTATGTTGTTCAAGTATGGTATGAATTGTGGAAGAAGGGAAGACCCGTAGGAGCGGGCCCGATTGAATGGGAAACGTTCAAAGCGGCATTTCTTGAAAGACTCTTTCCCCGAGAGTTGAGGAAAGCTAAGGTAGAGGAATTCATTAACCTTTGCCAAGGAAGTATGAGCGTGAAAGAGTATTCCCTAAAATTCACTCAATTGTCTAAGTATGCTTCAACTATGGTGGTGGATTCGAGGGATGATATGAGTAGGTTTTTGACGGGTGTGTCCGACTTGGTTGACGAAGAATGTCATACGACAATACTCCATCTTGACATGGATATCTCAAGTATTATGGTGTACGCTTAACAAATTGAGGAGTCCAAACTTAAGAAAAAGAATAAAGAGGTAAAAAGATCAAGAACCGATGATGGGAACTTCTCCAATGCTAGGTCTGATAGACAGGGTCGACAAAGGTTCTCCAACCAAGGCTCCTCTACTGCTCCAAGGGTCAACACGGATAGGGTTTAAAACCCTCAACCTCAAGGAGGTAATAGTTGTGGTTCTTATATTGCTAGGCCAAATTGTGCTAAATGTGGTAGAAAGCATGATGGCAAGTGCCTTGTTAGTACAGATGGGTGTTTTCGTTATGGGAAAGTTGGCCACAATAAGTGAGATTGTCTAATGCTCAAGGTTAAGGGAAGATAAATAAGCTCATCCAAGCGGTTCCAACTTCAATGCTCAAAAGCAAAACCGCTTCTATGATCTTCAATCTCGAGGTGACAAAGAGAACTCCCCGGATGTGGTGACTGGTATGTTAAAAGCCTTTTCTATTGATGTATATGCCTTGTTAGATCCCGGTCCTACTTTGTCCTTGGTGACACCTTTTGTGGCCATGAAGTTTGAAATATTCCTCGAAGTGTTAGTTGAACCTTTTTCGGTCTCTACTCCAGTTGGTGACTCTGTGGTGGCTAACGACAGCATTTAGAACCCGGTATGGTCATTAGGAATTTATGGTTATGTCATTTGGGTTGACAAATGCCCCGGCGGTATTTATGGACTTGATGAATAGAGTGTTTAGGCAATACCTAGACATGTTTGTAATTGTGTTTGTCGATGATATTTTGATTTATTTGAGGAGTGGTAATGCACAAGTGGGCCATTTGAGAATTGTATTGCAAGCTCTTAAGGACCAACAACCTTTTACAAAGTTAAGCAAGTGTGACTTTTGGTTGAGGTATGTATCTTTCCTTGGTCATATTGTGTCAAGTGAGGGTATTGAGGTAGATCCTAAGAAGACGGATGCAGTCAAGAGTTGGCCTAGACCTCTAACTCCTTTCGACATTAAAAGATTTTTGGGTTTGGCCGGTTACTATAGGAGGTTTGTTGAGGGGTTTTCCTACATTGTTTCTCCATTGACGTCTTTGACTCATAAGGATGCTAAGTTTGTGTGGTCAGAAGCTTCTGAGAAAAGTTTCCAAGAATAGAAAGATAGACTTACTTCGCTCTGGTGTTGACCTTATCGGAGGGTACGGATGGTTTTGTGGTGTATTATGATGCCTCTAGAGTTGGGTTAGGATGTGTGCTTATGCAAAATGATAAGGTGATTGCCTATGCTTCAAGGAAACTTAAAGTTCATGAAAAGAATTATCTGACCCTTGATCTTGAATTAGCGGCAGTTGTGTTTGCCTTGAAAATATGAAGCCATTATTTGTATGGGGTTCGTATGGATGTTTTCACCGATCACAAAAGTCTTCAATATGTATTTAGTCAAAAGGACTTGAATCTCCAACAACGAGGTGGTTAGAGTTATTAAAGGATTATGATATGAGTGTCCTTTATCACCCCGGCAAGGCTAATGTGGTAAAGGATGCTTTTAGTAGGTTGTTGATGGGTAGTGTGGCTCGTGTAGATGATGAAATGAAGGATTTGGTTCGTTAGGTGCATAGGTTGGCTCGGTTAGGTGCTCAACTAGTAGATTCCACCAAGGGTGGCGTCATGGTCCATAACCGAATCGTCCTTTGTGATGGATTTGAAGTCTAAATAAGACCTTGATCCTATATTAGTTGAGTTGAAAGAGTCGGTACTCAAGAAGTCCATTGAGGCTTTCTCCCAAGGGGGAGATGGGGTGCTTAAGTACCAAGGTCAGTTATGCATTCCGGATGTTGATGGTTTGAAAAAGAAAATTTTAGAGGAAGCTCATAGTTCTCGGTATTCTATTCATCCGAGAGCCACCAAGATGTATCGTAATCTACGGGAAGTCTATTAGTGGAACGGTATGAAGAAATATATTGCGGGATTTGTATCCAAATATCTTAATTGTCAACAAGTTAAGGTTGAGCATCAAAGACCGGGAAGCTTGTCCCAAGATATAAGTATCCCCACTTGGAAGTGGGAAGATGTAAGTATGGACTTTATTATTGGTTTGCCTCGTACCCGAAGGCAAAATGATTATATTTGGGTCATTATAGATAGGATGATAAAATCAGCCCACTTTATTCCCGTCAAGGTGTCCTATTTTGCGGAAGACTATGACAAGTTATATATAAGTGAGATAGTGAAGTTGTATGGGGTCCCTTTATCTATTATTTCCAATCGGGGTACTCAATTTACTTCACACATTTAGAAGTCATTCCAAAAAGGGCTTGGTACTAAGGTTAAGCTTAGCATGACTTTTCATTCCCAAACCGATGGGAAAGTGGAGCGTACCATCCAAACGTTGGAGGATATGTTAAGGGCATGTGTTATAGATTTCAAAGGTAATTAGGATGACCACTTGCCATTAATAGAGTTTGCCTACAATAATAGTTATCACTCCAGTATCGGTATGGCTCCCTTTGAAGCCTTGTATGGTAGGAGATGTAGGTATCCGATTGGTTGGTTTGAGGTAGGTGAAATTGCTCTGATTGATCCCGAATTGGTTTATGAAGCTATTGAGAAAGTTCGGTTCATTAGAGAGAGGTTGAGAACGACTCAAATTAGATAAAAATCTTATGCTGATGTGAGAAGAAGGGATCTAGAATTTAAAGTTAATGATTGGGTCTTTTTGAAAATCTCACCTATGAAAAGTGTGATGAGGTTTGGCTAGAAAGGGAAACTTAGTCCCCAGTATGTAGGCCCATATCATATTTTGAAGTGTATTGGGAAAGTTGCCTATGAGTTGGATTTGCAAAATCAGTTGGCCCAGATTCACTCGATATTTCATGTATGTATGCTTAAGAAGTGTATTAGAGATTCGATGTCCATTATTCCCCTAGAAGGGTTGGGAGTTGAAGAAAGCCTTTCATATGAAGAGGTTCTGGTAGAGATCCTACACCAGCAAGTCAAGAGATTGAAAAACAAGGAAATAGCATCCGTGAAGGTTTTATGGAGATATAATTTAGTTGAGGGTGCTACTTGGGAGGCCGAGGCCGATATGAAGTCCCGATATCCTCATCTCTTTCCTTCTACTCCTATTCAAGCTTGAGGTAAGTAGTTCCTCTTGAGTTTTAGTGTTTTGGGAAACATTTGTGTATATGTGTTTTGCCATGATTTCTCTATGTTATGCATGCTCTTGAGAAATTCATGTTTAGTAAGAAAATAATTTTTCATAATTTATGTTCATCAAGTTATTGTGCATTTAGTAGCAGTTGTCTATTTGACTTCATGAGATGAGTTGATGAACATGCTTTGGTATGCTTTTGAGAGTAATTTCATATTGGCTCAATGGTATTGTGTTGAGCATGCTTTTAGTTGGAGAAGGTAGTTCCTCCTATGAATATGAGAAATGTTGAGTTTCATGCATAATTGATTGTTAGATGTAGTTCCTACTTCCTTATGATGCATAGATTATGTTTGAGTTGGAGTTGATGTTGCCTCCTTTGAATTGTCCATTATTTTGATGTTTCATGCATTATGGGATGCTACTCTTGAGTCTTTACTTCCGTAAGGCGTCTAGACCATCATTCGAGGATGAATGTTCCCAAGGGGGAGATATTGTAACACTCCGGAAATTATTAGGCTAAAACTAGAGCTAAACGTTTAAGGGTTAGTGTCATAGAGGTGTCCTTGGGCCAAGGGCCAAGAAAGCCCAAGCCTTGCCAAGGAAATACCCCAAGACCACGAGGGCCTTCACGACTAGTGGTGATCATCACGAGTCATGGTGCCACTCATGAAGGTGGAGGTTGTAGCCTCCCCAAGGATGCCCAAATTGGCACCTCTACACGAGCCACTTCACGGCTCATGAAGCCTTAGACGGCCCATGGGAGTGGCCTTAGCCATGCCTTGGTGGTGTGAGCATGGTGAGCAAGGTGGCAAGCCACTGCCTCAAGGCCCACGAGAGGGACCACGGCTCGTGGAGCCCCTCGTGAAGATGTCTTGGGCTTGTGAGCTAATGGCACAAGTTTCCCAAGACACTGCCTTAAGTCCACAGAGGGGACCACGGCTCATGGAGCCCCTCGTGGCACCTGGCAGCTCTCTTTAAGTGAGGGATACTTTGGGAAATTATATTTTAAGTCCTATCAAAATGAAGTCATTTTGGGTAAGTTTAGGGTAACTATATAGGTCATTTTTAAGTCATAGTTTCACAACACCCAAATTTTCCCAAAGTTCATCTCCCTCCAAAAATTCTTTCTCAAGAACTTCAAGGAAGAAGAAGAAGAAGCAAGTTGGGGCTAGGGTTCAAGGAGCAAGTTTTGCTACACAATTCCATTGCTAAGGTATGGTATTCCTTCATACATGGATAGTTTTCATACATTGAGTCCCTTCAAAATCCCAATTTCAAAGATAGAAATTTCCCAAAAGTTATGGTTTGTCTCCAAGTCATGGGTTCATTTCAAAAAAACGATACTAATGCTTCAATAACTTTATATTATGATTGAATTGATGAATTATAATTGATTTTATGTTGAATTACCCAAGAACCCATGAAACCCTCATATTACTCAATTATGATATTGTGATGTGGGTTTGTTGATTATAGAAGAATGGTATGAGATTATGTATGTAGTAATTGGGTTACTTGAACTATGATTATATCCATGTCTAATGTAGTAATTTTAGATGTGTTGATTGAATATGATCTATGATCCTTGAAGGGCAAAGTATGAGAATTATACATGATTATGAGATTGATATATATGCTTAAAGAACACTTTGAGAGTAAAGTGAATATGATTATGATCTAATTATTGTGTTGTAGGAAGTTATCCGCATGTAGACACCTATGTATGAATATGATATGATGAGAATGGTTCTCACAATATGATGATTCTAAGGTTGAAAGACTATTCTCACCTATTGAACCTATGAGCTATAGTTTGAATTATGTTGGATTAAGTGTCAAGCCATTCTTCCATGAATATAAACTAAGGTCAAGACATAATAAGTAATCTATTGGATTTAATGCTTAGCACCGAGTGGATATGAATATGAGATGGAATATTGTACGTTAGTTGAGTCCGACTTCCCAATGAAAGCTTTTACACTAGTTGAGTCTAGCTTTCCAAATGGGTTCCTTCTACCTTAGTTGAGTCTGGGTTCCCAAAGTATGTATCTCATGAGATGGAAACCTTATACCTTAGTTGAGTCCAGGTTTCTAGAAGCAATCTCCTTATCCCATAAACTATGTGCCCATATAGGTATTTAGTTAGTGGATCCACCTAAGCTAAGAATATGGTTCTAGCTTAGGCAAATAGGACAACCCCTTTTCGGTGTGGGGTAGACACCGGATTCCATGGTAAGCTGACATGGTCTATGTCGGTTAAGGCTAATCTCCCTTATAATAGTATGGACAAGAATATGAATTATGAACTATAGTTACTCAAGAGGCCTTACTTAGTGTGGATGGGATCATGGGATCTTATTCATGCATTGCACAAGTATGCTTTGAGGGTATTTATGGTATGTTCCTCTTATAATATGATGAATAATGAGTTCATTATGCTTATGACTTATGCTTTTCCATTATCTTCAAAATGATTCTTTAACTTAGCAAATATCATGTTTTCGACTAAAATGTCCCTTTTTGGCATGTTTTCATGATTTTATGCATGACTATCATACTTAGTACATTTTTGTACTAACCCATATTTTCCTACATTTTCCGCAAGTGTAGGGTCCGGTTCTCAAGGTGGTCCTCATTGTGCCTAGTGCTTGGATTTATTCATTTCTCCTTTCTTGTGGCGAGTCCACTTGTTTCGAGGATGGATACTATCATTATAGTTCCTTTTCTTGTATTTCATTTTTGGATTATGTTGTATGGGCTGTGATCCAATTTGATTCGACTATTGTAATAGATGACTAATTGATATAAGTCTAGACTTCCGCTTTCCTTTATGAAATTTTAGACTTGAAATGTGTTTTTACTCTTATTGTTCTAATTCTTTATGTTATGATATGCTAAGTGGCTTACACGGATCCTTTCGGGGTTTTATGCCTTGTAACATCTAGGGGGTACCCCTGGGTCGTGACACCATGGCTTCATATGCTGCAGCAGTATGGCCATTTGTGTCTCCAGCTTCTGAACTCGAGCTAGAAGAACGCGAGTGGACCTTGAAGAGGGAGTGGCTCGGGATGAGCCAAGGGCCAGACTAGTGGCTAGAGATAGTGTTGCTTGAGCATCTGTTGTAGGGGCCAGAATGGTGGTGTCATCGGCCTGCATCTACTATACGTCCGTAGCTAGGTCATCACCATGGGCGGGACAACAACATATGGCTCTCTCCGTGGTTAAGCTAGGTTGGCATAGTCCTGAATGAGACTGAGGACCAGAGTCTTAATCGCATCAAGCAATCGGTCATAATGCCAAATGGGAACAGAAGCATCCCTGCAGAGCTGGAAAATGAGACACGGGAAGGGCAGGGTGGTGGTGGTCTTGAAGGCCCTCTCGTGGATCTATGTTATAAAGATGCGGGGCAAAGTCAATCTCCAAACCTGCTAGAATGGCTGCAAACATCACCGCCTCATCCCATGTAACCACATTGTCCGCCTAAGTCGGGGACAGTCTATTCCGTACCAACAACCAGAAGAACTTTGCAATAAAGCTTAGTGTAGCCTTCCGAATACCCAGGCTAGGAGTTTGAACTCACTCAGTGCACTCCCTATCCTCGATGATATGACGAGCCAACCACCTCAACAATGTCTCTCTCTGCTCAGCATCCCTCTAAAACACCCCGCTCTGAATGATGCCCATCTAATAGTCATACTCTATTGTATTGATATGCAGAGTGTAGGCTAGGCCATATAAGAACCTGCGAATGGTGAACTCTGAGATGTCGATCGGGAAGCCCCACACCAATGTGGACTGAAGTGGAGGTTGAGTTGTAGGTTTGGCCTGTTTAGAGTTGGATTTTCTGATGGTGGCAGCATAAGAAGCATAGAACTCTCTGGTCATCCCCTCGCTGTATTTCCCGGGGTTACATGCCATTAACTCACATCGGTGACTCCGGAAGAGCTCCTCAAAAGCTGGTGCAGTGTGGAGGTTGCCTGTAAGGATCTTGCGCTCCTCAGTCACGATCCTAGCCATCCACCGGTGCTCATTCAACATCGTGCCATTCTCATATATCTGATGATGGCCAGGGACACACCATTTGTTCGGTTCATCGGCCATGGGGGAAGGCTCAACTCTGGTAGGTACCGGCTGTCACCTGAGCTATCGATATCTAATGAAGAAGCGCTACTGCCACTAGGACTAGAGTCGAAATGCGACTGTGAGCCAGCCTGTGCTTTGATCTGTATGGCCCCCTCCTCAGACTAGGGGAAGTGACCCCGTCGGAGCTAACCTGTTGGGCTCTATTCCTAGTAGTGCGGGGGCATTGAGGGAGATCCTGGTAGTAGGTGGTATATACTCGGTGTCAGCGTCCTCATCAAGTAGATGTTGGGAAGGGGCGACACATTTGAGCTTGCCCTTTGGTGCGTAGGTTGGAGCTTGTTTAGAGGCCGTGGTACCTATGGAAGACTAGTTAGTACTAAAACAAGAAAATAAGAATCACAGAATAAATTTTGAATAAGAATCGTACCCAAACAAAAACTAAAAAAATTTCTCGATAGTAGTTGAACTGTTGACCCACGGTAGGTACCTATGGTCCATCGATGGGATGACGGTCCGTGGGTCCCCTCCGTAGGTCAGAGTTCCCATTTTTGGTTCTTAGATGGTGGAACCACAGATTTTTAGAATGGTCTGTCGATCAAACGATGGACCGTAGTCCACACCATGGTTCTATGCTTGAGTAATTTTTGTGTGTGCCACTGGTCCATGGACCTAGACCTACGGTCTGTGGGTTGAAGTTGTGGGTCAGTTCTGTTCCATGTTTTAGATTTTGAACTCACACTTAATGCCATATTTCAACAAACACACAACCAAACTAGTCCTACACATGCATTTCAATATATATTTTTGTAGTTCGTCATCCTTAAGGTTGTGATCAGTCAATTTTATTCACATTTACACAAAACCATTGAACAACCCTAAGTCAAAACTTCCAATTTAGACCTATTAACCAATTAATGTGGTTTTAATTTATAACATACTCACATACTATCATTCCAAGGGTGTTTCTAACTACAATTCAACATCCAAATAGGAGATTGACAACCCAAGGTCAAGTTTCAACTTCGTGATTTCATGGTTTAGACAATGAACAATGAATTCAAAGTTAGGTTGAAATCGTTTACCTTACAAGTAATCAAAGTTGGTGAGTGTGTTAGTGCAATGAAAACCTTTGAACTCTTGCTAGTCTTCGACATAGAACCCAAACAGTGACAGTGGTAGGGAAGAACAATGGAGAAATTGGAATGATTTGGGAGAGATGAAGGAAGGTATGGGATGTGGGATTTATTAAGATAAGCTTTGGGAGTGATTAGGGAGTCATTAATAGAGGATTATGGGGTAAAGGATCGGTTATAACGGTTGGGGAGAGAATATGGTAGGGGGAAATGATTTAAAAATGAAGGCTTTTAATAAAAAGGGGTCAGGTTCGGGTCAGGCAGAAACCCTAGGTTGGACCCACGAGACCCCGTTGACAGTCTGTGGGTCGACCTATGGACCGTGGGTTGTGTCTGTAGGTCAATCTAACACTTAGAAAAATTTGAAAATTAACCTAGGATCTACGGACACCATCCACGGTCCGTGTAATGACCAACGGACTATTGATGGGGTCTGTAGACCACTGCACAACTATTTTCTCCAGATTTTGCTTTTCGTCCCTACACACGTAGCAACCATTAGGACATTCTTTTTACATTTTCTGGAAACTTTTTAGACACGGACCCTAATCTATATCTAGCCAACACTAATGAAAAATAAACATCACTTTAAAGAGCTACAAAAATCAAAAAGAAAGAGGAAAACTCCTATATCGAAAAGAAAACCTATAGTTGGCTAGATGGTACATCTTGGGTTGCCTCCCAAGTAGCACTTGATTTAACATCGTGGCACGACACAGACACCTTGATTACTTAGACTTCATCAAGATAATAGGCCTTAATCACTTCTTGCACACTCTCCGATTTCCCCATGTAGACCTTGATATTCTGCCCATTAACATTGAACCTTGTTCCCTCCTTGTTCTCAAGCTCGACCGCTCCATGTGGAAATACTTGAGTCACGCTGAATGTCCCAGTCCACTTGGACTAGAGTCTGCCAGGAAACAACCTCAACCTTGAGTTAATAAGAGCACCAGAACCAACAACAAATTCACGCTTTTTAATCTTTTGATCATGGTACTTTTTCATCTTTTCTTTATACAAGGCTAAACTTTCATATGCTTTTAGGTGAAACTCATCATGCTCATTCATATCCATTAGCCTTTAACTCGATGCGACGCCCTAATCCAAATTCAACTTGTTTAACACCCACATTGCTTTATGCTCTAGCTCTACAAGCAAGTGACATGACTTCCCATGTACAAGTTGGTAAGGGGACATACCTATAGGAGTATTTAATGCAGTGCGATAGGCCCATAATGTAATTACCCGAGAGCACCCCCTAGCCGTTACCGGCGTATTCGACCTCTCGGAGGTCTTATATAATCCCTTAGCATTCGTCATAGCATTTATCATAGAAAAATAGCGGAAAATTTAAAAAAACTCATAGTATAACTCAAGACTTAAACAGTCACCTCATTTAAACCTTTAATACAAAATCGGAGTACTACGTCAAAAGGCAGCCCTCTTAAAACACGACTACAACAAAAGAGGGACACAACCCTTACAATACAAAAGAAACTACTATCTAGTACATAGAACTTAAGGAAACTCTTTAACATAAAGGTCCTTGAATTTTTAAGGACACACCCGAACTTGGGAATAGTAGCCAAGCTCATCACTTCTAGGAAAGGCCCTTTACCCACCACCACCTACACTTGGTGTAAAAAGATGAAGAAGAATGGTGTTAGTACAAGAATGCACTAAGTATGATAACCATGCAAAACATGCTTTTAAAAGGACATTTAGTTGGAAACCATGCATCATGCTTTTTTAGAGAAATTTCAAGAACATTAGTACAATAGGCACAATATAAACCACATACATCATCATACACATGGAACCGATTCATAATAGCACATAGAGCCACTTATAACATTTTAGGCACATTCAATGCATACAATACATTACCTTCCTCTTTATCTTAACTCCTTTCCTCAAGCAACCCTTAGGGAATACTTGGTGCAATGTATCACCTTAAGGTTACCAAGGGTGAACTTACATATAGTCTTCATCAACCCAACCACATATATTCATAGAGTCATAAGCACACCATAAGACATAGTTTTCACATAGGAACCATCACCTAAGACAACCCCCAAGTCACACTAGTGCAATGTGCAAGTAGCATCCCATAATACTACTC
>JAJOOH010009590.1:0-47327 GCA_029582605.1 Solanum gracilifrons | reverse complement strand
ATTACAATTGCTTGTTGGCAGGATTGTTTCGATGTAACTACAGGTTCGTTTACGATTCATGCAATACAGGAAAAAAAGAACTTTTACGATTCCAACATGGCCCAAACAACGTCTCATTCATGGCTAACATCAACCCAAATTAAATAGTAAATATTATTATTATTATTATTATTATTATTATTATTATTATTACAATTGCTTGTTGGCAGGATTGTTTCGATGTAACTACAGGTTCGTTTACGATTCATGCAATACAGGAAAAAAAGAACTTTTACGATTCCAACATGGCCCAAACAACGTCTCATTCATGGCTAACATCAACCCAAATTAAATAGTAAATATTATTATTATTATTATTATTATTATTATTATTATTATTACAATTGCTTGTTGGCAGGATTGTTTCGATGTAACTACAGGTTCGTTTACGATTCATGCAATACAGGAAAAAAAGAACTTTTACGATTCCAACATGGCCCAAACAACGTCTCATTCATGGCTAACATCAACCCAAATTAAATAGTAAATATTATTATTATTATTATTATTATTATTATTATTATTATTACAATTGCTTGTTGGCAGGATTGTTTCGATGTAACTACAGGTTCGTTTACGATTCATGCAATACAGGAAAAAAAGAACTTTTACGATTCCAACATCGCCCAAACAACGTCTCATTCATGGCTAACATCAACCCAAATTAAATAGTAAATATTATTATTTATTATTATTATTGTTGTTGTTGTTATTGTTGTTGCTATTGTTGTTGTTGTTGTTGATGTTGCTGGTGTTGTTGTTGTTGTTGTTGTTGCTGCTGCTTTTGTTGTTGTTGTTGTTGTTAATGATGTTGATGTTGTTGTCGTCGTTGTTGTTGTCATTGTTGTTGTTGTTGTTGTATAAAATAACAAACTATTAATTCAAATCAAATGCTATAAACACAATTTGATTTAATTGTAACCTATAACAAACATTTGTCATTCCCCTCTCTTCCCAGCGAATCTCGCTCGCCACTCTCCCTCGTCTCTCTCAATTTATATAAACACAAATATATAAATTGTATTTGTATTTGTATAAAGCGAGAGAAAACTGTATATACAAATACAAATACATATATTTTCATTTTATACACTTATAATTATACAAATATAGATCTTCTCATACCAGTTCTCTTTTGCCTTTCTCTCTTTCTCGTTTTATACAAACACAAATTATACAAATTATAATGTATATTTTGTATTGTATAAAGCGCATGAGAAAGAGAGAGATTTAATACACAAACGTTTTATTTCGATTCAATTGTATACAAATTCAAATTTTATGTAGATATACACACAAATTTTATGCAATTTCTGGACACCCTTCGTGAAATTCTTAGCTCTGTCACTGCTTACCAATAACCTTTGCCATCTATTAGCTTGAAGATGCCCTTCCTCGCCTAAAATCTTAAGCAGCTTGTTTGGATCTTACGCAACTAGTGAATAATTTAGGTTTTGCAACCACTAACAAAATTGGTGTCAAATTTTGTTGCAATTATCGTCAAACTGGGCATGCCATACACGATTGCCCGGTTATTAAATGCAATAAATGTAAGAAGAAGGGTCATATATCTAGAAATTGTTCTCCAATTTCCAAGTATTATAAAAAATATCACTTGATTGAGAATTGTCCTACTCGTCCTCAGAACAAAAATCAATCTCGTTTGAATTAACTGTCAAATCTAGTTCTTGCAATAACCAACAATTCTGGATTTCATCAGTTGACCTTTAATCTCTCCTCAGTCAACTTCTTTCTTCAACTAGTAACAATCATGTATCTCTAGTTACTCCTTCAGATAATTCATCTTATTACTTTGATTCAGCATGTTATAATCGCATGACGTATTCTGTCAAGATTTTCTCTGACCTTGCTACTCTTTCTAGCCCATCATCCATTCATACTGCTAATGGATCTAATATGAATGTTAGTCATACAAGATCTATTTCTTCATCTGATTTCTCTTTACCTGATACTTTTTTTATTCCAAGTTTAAATTTTAATCTTAATTTTGTTGAACAATTATGTGATTCAGGATATGATTTAAATTTTTCTTTTCGTGGTTGTCAAGTGGAGGACCTTCAAATGGGACAAATCATAGGGAAAGGTCGTAAAGTCGGCCGTATGTTTGAACTCACCAGTCTTCACATTCCTCAATCATCTCCTATGTCTCAATTATGTGTTGTTTCTTCTAGTTTTCCTTTCTCATTATGGCATCAACATTTTTGTCATTGTTCTTTGAGTAAACTTCGCCATTTAGTTTCTACTGGGTTGTTAGGTCATGTTAATGAGAAAAGTTTGGATTGTACTGCATGTAAACAGACCGAACAACCTTCTTTACCTTTTAATAATAATCCTTCCATTTTAAAAAACCTTTTGATTTAACCAGCTGTGATGTTTGTGGACCTTCACTTGTACCAAGCATGATTGGATCACGATACTTTGTCATTTTTATTGACGATTTTTTTATTCACATGGATATATCTTATGAAAAATCATTCAGAATTACCTCAAATCTATATTAATTTTGTCAATATGGTTAAAACTCAATTTGGTTAAGTTATCAAAGTTTTTCGGCGTGACAATGCTGTGAAATATCGTGATTCTAAACTTTTAAACTTTTTTGTTAGAAAATGGTACACGTTCTGAATTCTGTTGCCCCAGTACCTCCCAACAAAATGGATGAGTAGAATGTAAGCATAGGCATATCCTTGATTCTGTTCGGGCCATGATTATTTATTCATTTTGCCCTGAGCCCTTTTGGGGTAAAACGACTCTTATTGCAGTATTTACTATTAATAGACTCTCATCTTCTGTTCTTGGAAACACGTCTCCCTATGAACAACTTTACAAGGCAGCTCCTGACTACATATTACTTAAAGTATTTGGCTCTGCTTGTCTTGTTTTTCTTCACCCACATGAATACACAAAATTAGAACCTCGTGCTAGAGTTTGTATCATGATTCGAGCCTACACCCAGGATGTGGTCGACACTCGAGAACCATGATTGGTCCCTAAGTAAATCCACATCATGGCTGACTACAAGCGGAAGACTAACTCAAGCATACACAAGAATCAAACTAAAAGAAACGTTTAACAACGTACTAAATCTCAAAACTCTCTGAATATACTAAGTATAAATATAACTCTTAAAGAAAACCTCTGAAACTAAAAGACTCTCCAAAATTGTCTATCTATGAAGCCTTTATTGTCTAAAGATGAGTGTTGGAGCAAGACTTGTGACTTCTCAAAAACTAATACTAATAACTCACAAAATTGAAGTCCTTCAAAAGCAAGGAGGTGTCACGACCCGAGAGCACCCCCTAGTCGTAACATGACGTACTCGACCCCAAAGGGGTCTTATACAAGCCTCATAGCATTCATAACATTCTATATAAGGAGAAATAAAGAAGAATTAAAAACTTTCATTTACAAACGAAGACATTTTCATTAAAAAGCAAGCGGAAGACTTTCTATACCATGTCTCAAACCATCTAATACTTTTGGATACACCTTTGGGACTAAGCCCATACAAAGACTCTAAAACATACAAAGAAAGACATAAAGGAAACACAACGGTTTTTTGTCCTCGAAACTATGAGGACTCACCAAGTCTTCATCTTCAAGCACCTTAAAAACCTACTCCTCAAGCATAGAACACCAACATCTCCAAACCCTACACTTTAGTAAGAAAAGGGGAAGAATGGGGTTAGCACAATTAAGTACTAAGTATGACGATCATGCAAAAACATGCTTTAAAAAGGACATTTGGTTGGAAACCATGCATTATGCCACATTTTAGAAATATCATGAACAATAGCATAAGAGACATCAATTACAAGTATAATCATCATACAAGTCATAATCCACTTCTTTTTCTTTTTCTTTGGGAACTTCTAGAGAGAGAATTTTTTAAAGGAAGAACTCTTGTTTTGATTTGGGGAAATAATAAGTGAATGACTTGTTTTAGGACTTAAAACTATATATACCAGTGATATAAAACAATTAAAATCAACCCTACACAATAAAAAATTAAAACAAAATTACTAAGAACTCCCTAAATGAGGTAGCCTCGTTAGGGACCACGCCCTCTTGTACGGTCCGTGAAAGGGGACCATGTCCCGTGGTGGTGCCCGTGGTCCTCTTGGGCAGTGTCTCCTTTTCCTTGCAAAGCCCCAAGATGCTAAGGCATCTTCACGGCCACTTCTACGGTCCGTGGTCAAGACCACTGACCGTGGAGTGGTCCGCGAAGTTGTGTCAATAGCTTGGCCAAAGTGCCTTGCCTCCCACGCTACCAAGTGACCTTCACAGCCACTTCTACGGACCGTGGTCAAGGCCACTGACTGTGAAGTGGTTCGTGGACTGGGGACAATGCTTGGCCAAGGTTGGGCATCCTTGGCCTTTTGCTTAGGTCTTGCCCCCTTGGCTTGGCACTTTCCCTTCCAACCCTTAACCAACATTAAAAAGGGTCTTTCAACTACGGAGCCTATCATGTACCTTGACGTTGACTCACTAAACTTCTTTCAAACAAGGCTCGGGATAACATTACACAACATGAAACCTTATTACAAACTCAACACAAAGTCGATAGGTTCTAGTTTCACTAGTTCGTTTTTAGGGTCGTTACAGGAGGCCTCACTCAAAAGCTGATGAGCAGATGAACTGATCTCAATGGACTTTTGTTGAGGATCATAAGTGAATGTATCTGATTCATAAAATATGCAGGTCGCATGACATCATTACATTGAATGTAGGAGTATGCAATATAGTCGAAGCGAAATAACTAAATAAAAGTACTGCAATAGATATAACATAAACTCAGCTGAATGTAAAAAATTAAAGGAATGAAATCATTTAAACTTTACAAAAATACTTGCTCATCTCTGAAACACAACATAATAAGTAATATAGTCAAATACACTTTAACTCTATTTGGGAGATTCTCTAATTGAAAACCATCACTATGAGCTACGTGATGATACAACGTATCGCCCACACTGCCAGAAATGTCCTATTGTTTGGGTATAAAACCTCTCAACTAAGTGGATCCACTAAGCAATAAGGATTCATCTAAAAAGTATGATCATTTACCCATGTTAGCAGACATGATTTATGAGGATTTTGAGTTGTCTAAACTCATCCCCATATCAGTGCTCAACACTACTCCCAAAATATATTATCATGCTCAAATGTATAAAATATACTCTTTCTCTGTTTTGAGATAATTACTCCAAATATCATCTTAAAAAAGGTAACTGCTCTGAAAATATCTCTGAACTCATAACTCATTTAGAAATCAAAGTTTCTATTTTCTTTATGTAATAAAATGATACATATGGGACTTCTTGGTTCCCTTATTCTCTTTCTCAAATCAGTTTTCAAACTCTTTCTCAAGATTCCTCTTTTGTTTCTCAGAATTCAGTTTAAAACAATTATGTTTGTTTAAAAGATTCTCAACAAAAACTCAATGAATACTCAGGGATAGGGTTCATGCTGAAAAATAGACATGAATAATCAACTCAATAAATCTCAATGCACAATATACAACAATTCAATAATTAGGAATAGAAATTCAATGATCAAGAACTCAAGAACTCAGAATTTAACATCAACTCATCTCAAGAATACTCAAATCTAAGGATAGAACCCTAGATTACTCTTTTATTGATATGAAAGTATATGTAGGGTGTGAGGACGAACTAGTCCAACACTATGATAGCCTTACATACTTAATTATGAAGATTTTAGAACGGTAACTTTGGTGGAGACTTGATTTATCTTGAGCTTGAAACCTTAGGGCTTGATCTTGAGAGAAGAAACTCTTTTATGAAGTTCTTAGAGTGGAAGAACCTGGGAAAACCTTTGATGGAAAGTTTCTCTTTATATCTTGAATTTTTTACTAGAAGGTTTTATGGTTCTTGATGGAGAAGAGGAACACTATGTGAGTTGTAAGAGAATTTCTAAATACTTGAATGTTTAGATTTATGATTTCGAGAGAAAAAATAGTTAGTTGAAGGATATACTCAGTTAAAACACCAAAAATGACTAGAATAAGGTTAAAAAACTTGGAAAAGGACCAAAATACCCTAGAACGTGTGCAAGAAGTTGCTGGAAAAAAATTGCAGCAAGCATTTACGGAATGGTCTACCATTCATCGAAATTTCTACCGTCCATAGGTCCAGTCGTAGGACATCGACTGCATTACAACACTTCACTAAAACTGGCATAACATTTTACTGCAAACTCGAAATGAGGAAAACTAGGTAGAGTTGGAAAGATGACACGTATACCTTTTATTTGATAGGTCATGGGCCACCTAATTCATTATGAGATAAGAGATGGTCATTTGAATTTGACCTAAGTATAATCTTATATCAAAATTTAATTGGTAAGGAAGCTTTCAACTCAACTTTGTGCTAGGGGGTTCTAATGACCTTAATTCATAACTAACTTCACTCTCACATTAAAGAATTGACCTTAATACCTAAGAACAATTTAAGAATCAACCGACACGGTCTTTTTCACAAATGAAGAATGATTTGTATCTTAGCTTAGAATTTTTTGGGGTGTTACAATATCTCTCCCTTGGAATCATTCGTCCTCGAATGACGGTTAAACTGAGCATGGAAGGGAAAGGAGTTACTCTTACTATCTTTTTGACTTCTTAACCTGACTACTAATATAGGTGGAATTAATTCATACTGAGAGTTTTGAAACTGGACTAGAGCACATTTGGCATGAACACTCAAATAAGATTTCAATACTACAGGTCATGACTTGAACTTTCTAAGCATCACAATAGGAGCATGTATATATATATTGACACCTCTTTACACAAGTTAAAGGTTTAGTCTAGTGGTTAAGATATTGCAAAAATTTATAGAGGTTGTGTGTTCTAGTCCTTCTTGCCTCGTAATTATATTTTTTTATTACACCCATTGACACCCTTTGGTGAGGTTGAAAGATTTAAGGCAAAACTTTGTAGCCAAGGGTTACAGATTATCATGATACTTTCTCTCATGTAGCAAAGATGGTTACTTTCTCTCATTTAGCAAAGATAGTAACAGTGAGATATGTTATGCTTTGGCTGTTTCTAGAGAATGGAACCTATTTCAGATTGATGTATGTACTGTTTGTATGGCTTGAATAAACTTCTGGAACATCAATCTGACAAAGCCTTAGTGAATGCAGGTTTTCCACAAAGACTATTCATTGTTCATAATGATCAGGATGACATTGTAATTGTGCTAGTATATGTTGATGACATACTAATCACTAGTAATAGCAACATTTTGATTGAGAAGGCTAAACATATCCTTAATCAGGAGTTTAAAGTGAAGGACTTGGGGGAACTGAAATACTTCCTTGGTATTGAGATTCTAAGATCTACCAGAGGTGTATCGTTAAATCAAAGGAAATATGTGCTGGAACTCATCTCTAAAATGGGCAATCACACCCTTAGAAGTCGATCAAAAGCTCACAACTAGGGAGTATGATGAAGCCACCAATGCTACAGGAGATGACCTGTTACTATGTGATGTCAGTGCATATCAAAAGTTGATTGGGAAGCTATTTTATATGACCATAACCGGAACTGATAGTAGCTTCTCAGTACAAACCTTAAGATAATTTATGCAGATTCCAAGGAAGTCTCGTTGGGAGGTTGCATTAAGGACTATCAGGTACCTAAAAAATTCACTAGGATAAGGTATATTATTACAGTCTAGATATACTCAGCAACTTACTTGTCGGTGTGACTTTGATTGGGCTGCTTGTCCAAACACCAGAAGGTCAGTTACTGGTTTTGCAGTCAAGTTTGGCGATTCTCTAATTTCTTGAAAGTCAAAGAAACAACAAATTGTATTTAGATGTTCAACAGAAGTTGATTATAGACACCACAGCATATTGAGATTGATTGTCATTTTGTTAGAGACACAATCAAGGAAGGCACTGTCAAGGCTGTCCATGTGAATACGAAGGAACAACAGGTTGATTTGCTAATCAAGGGGCTTACCAGCATTCAACACACACATCTACTTGGCAAGCTTGGAGTGTTTAACATCCTTGACCCTCCAGCTTGAGGGGGAGTATTGAGATGTTAGTTAGACTTGTTAGATCAGTTAGTAAAACAGTTAATCATGTTGTTAGTTAGTAAGCTGAATTGATTAGTGTTAATTTAACTGATCCACTTGGCATTCCAGTTGTTACAATTAGTTAATTGGTTAGTATAGATGTTGTTTAGTTCATGCATAAATAAGGCTATGTTAAGCTGAATGAAACAATTGAATTCATTCCAAAAAATATCTTCTTCAAGTTTTCTTCCTAATCTTCAATGGTTTCCTGAATTAACACACTGCATGTGTGATGTGTGGATTACGACAATACACTATTAACTTAAATACTTGCTAATTTGTTTTGTTGGAGTTGCCTTCGGTATTTGATAATGTTTGAACATTGACACTATGTTGAAAGGTTGTTTGACTATCAAATACCAAATCCTAATTAAACTACTTAAGATTTCCACTCTTGATTTATTTCCTATAATTTCATATTTAAACATTCAATTATCTAACGTTGAAGACATCTTGGGACCAAGAATGATTGATTTTGTCCTTTCTCCCAAATAAAAGTTGGATAAAGCAATGTGATGTATATAAAAAAAATAGTTGACCAAACTTAGACAAGTCACAAAAATGAGTTTTGGGCCAAAAACATCCTTTAACTATATCTAAAACTTAATGTACATCCTTTAACTAACATAGTTAACAAAAATCATCCTTAATGTATTCGAAACTTAGCAAAACTCATCCTTCCGTTTAACACTCGCTAAAAAACCAACAGACACCATCCCATGTGCATGACACATGATTCCAAGCATCCCAGAAACCAGCCTGTTAGACTAGCCATAAGTCATTTTCCCTAATTGCTTCTTCTTCTGGACAACTAAAGTTTTTCTAGGTTATAAAGCTCTTTCATGTGTCCATTTTAGGAAGAAAAAGAGGCATGAGACAGATCAAAAATGGGAGGGGAGTGTTTGCAGGCATATAATCAGAAAATTAAAGTTGTAGTTGTTTGGAAAAAACTGAGACATGTAAGAAATTAAGGTTTATGCAATTTGTTGATGGTCACCGGTAATTGAAGAAGTTGTACAGTGCAGTAAGAATTTCACTTGTTGGGTTTTGTGAAAATGGAGAGAGTGAAAATACATATTTTGGAAAGAACGTTTTGGTGCTAAACTTTAACGGTCAGAAAGCATAAAAAAAGGCAAGAACAAGTAATAGATGAAAAGAATCTTTGATTTGCATACTTAAAAAAGTTGGACAAATAGTGAAATACAGAGCATGATAACAACAAATTAATAGCTTAATCCTGAGCTTCAAATTGTCCAAAGAAACTTTTATTACAATTTTGCTAACCTAAAGTATATCTTAAATTCGTTTATGTAACAAAGCTTTGCCACTAGAAAATAAAAATATTGACAAGGATAAATGGGACAGAATCTGCAAAGTTCTTAGCCTAGAAAAGCTCTAGTTTTTATTTGAGAAGAAAAGATAAATCATTAAATGTACTTATGTTGTGGTGCTTGGAGACTCGACTCATGTAACTTGCATGTGGGATGAGTTCTGTTAGATTTTTAAACAGAATTTCACATAAGGATGAAACTTACTTAACTTTAAATATATTAGGGATGATTTTTGTTCACTATGCTAATTGAAGGATGTATTTTAAATTGTAGGTATAGTTAAAGAATGTTTTTGGCCCAAAACTCTCACAAAAATATATAGTTTTTAAAATTTGAATTTCAAACATATTTTAATTAGCTTAATCAATGTTGTCTAGGGATGATTTAAATGGAAAGGGGACAGACGTTCTTGTTCTGTCCTTTTCTTTGTTTCCTTTTCTGATTTGGGCTTGTTTGGCCCAATTTTTGTACAGAATTTATCTGAATAAAAAGGAGTTTTGAGCTCACAATTTAGACCAAAAAAATAATAATTAGCTTAATCAATGTACTTCAGCTTAAATGCTCTGTCAAATTGGATATGTAAAAAAGTGATTAGATATGAACTGAAAGCATAAAAAATGAATAAATTGTTAAACTAAAAATAGTATAGTCATGAAATAGCCAAAAATAAAATAAAAAATAACATACACTTCTTCATTTCCACTCTGATTCATAGCCTTTGTGACCACTATATATAGCTCAAATAATAGTAACTAGGCTTAAAGATGTTTTTTCTTTTTTGGAAAAATAAATAGTTTGGTCTTATACTTTGATAATTTGGCGCTCATTTATTTCTTATATGCATAAAAAACTCCGTTTTAAAAACATCAACTAATTTAGTTTAGTTTGGTATTCAGATCACACTTTCTCAAAATCGAAAACTAAAAACTGAATCGAAGAATCGAACATCCACCCCTAACTCCAATATTTATTGATCCACATTAGCACATGCATATAAATTGTCATCCACGTTGCAAAGATAGCAAAATCAAGAGTTTTTGGCCAAAAACATCCTTCAATTACAGTCACAACTTAAACTACATCCTTAAACTATGCTCGTTAACAAAAAGCATCCTTAAAGTATAAAAATATTGGCAGTTTTCATCCTGCTGTTAATAAGCTCCGGCAAAAAACTAACGGCTCCTGGTGCAATTTACATGACTTGTCGATCCTAACATCCCCAAAGTGGGTTTTTTTTTACTATACACTGATTATAATTTGCAAGGTGATGAACTAGAAGATGAGAACAATAATGACTTTTATTAATTTCATATGAATCAAAATGTTATAAGTTGTAGAAGATTATGAATCGTATTCAAGTCGGAAACTCCAATTAAGTTGCTGTCGAAAAGTTCAAAGATGCAGTTTAAGTTGTGAGTGTCATTGAAGGATGTTTTTGGCCAAAATCTGGCAAAACCAACACCTGGAACAAATTGTGTTCGCAGTTTGATCAAAGAAATGCACCATTTTCATGGCTTTTCAAAGTGAGTTCGTGTGTTGTGAAAGTAATAATTATTCAGCGGAACAGAGCCACCCTTCTTCAAACAACAAATGCACATAATAGCTACAACAACTATAAAAAGTTATCATTGATAACTATGTTAGTCAGCTACATCAACACGTTTATGAAGTATATGGACATTACTATACACATGGGGGTCAGTTGGTCACACTAGATTTGCTTCCTGCCAAGCACTGTTCCTCTCCTTTCTATTCCAAATCACTATATGATGCTTCCTCTTCTGGCAATTCAAACTCATCAATCTCTTTAAAATGCTCTCGCCAGTAGTTGACAAAATCTTGTGGCAAGGACTCTTCAACGGCAGGTTTCTGCTGTGTGCACCTCCGCTGCGAAATCATTTTAGTTATTAGCCACCAAAATGGTAGATTATGATAAAAGAATGATTACACAGCATTCATTCTACAAGCAGACATTAGCAATATTAGAAAAAATTACTAGTACTAGATTTAAACATCAACCACACAGTTTTAGGTATCTCGCTGAGTCATATTTTAGTACATATTCCCCTAATATTAGGTTTGCATGGTTGGTGAAGGAAAATAAGGACAGGGGCTCAGCCATGTAAGCTTAGGCTTGCTACTGGGACCTCTTAGAAAGAAATGTTTCAGAATGTCAACTGAACCCATAACAAATCTCTCACATGTAACCTACAAATATCTTTCACGAGCTAAATGTGCAAAGATATGAATGAAACAAAATTTAGCATATTATCTCCGGTAGCACTAAAACTGAACCTACAAACATAACATAACCAGGGTCAATACCATCAGTGAATGTCCTTCTTAACAACAATTAGAAGGATGTCTAAGGAGGCAAGTCAAAGATACTTGTCATTAGAGATCAGTAGAAAAAGAGATGATTGTTGGCAAACCTTCTTTCGCTTTCCACTAGGATCCGTCCATGATCCAGACGGTTTAATATCACCAACTCCACTGAATTCACTCCTACATAGAAGAAACAAGAATCAAGAAAGCATCAGCATTGACTATTTAGGCTGTCATATTCACATTTATAATGTCTTTTTCCATGCTAAACATAAACCGCCACAACTAAAGATATGCTGCAGGAAAGAAAAGAGGGCTAGAGGAGGTTGTTGCCAATGTGCATGCTGCAGAGCTATCTTACATATCAAGCACCTGTGGAGCCTTTGAAATGCCCAATTTATTAAAGATTATGCTACTTCAGGTAGTTAAGGAAATAAATACTAGGTAGAATGCATTGCCAACACAGATATTTTCAGCCAGGCCCAAGCTAGAAAAAGGATAGACAGTCATGGAGACATTCCAGTGAAAAAATTTCAGGCTGAAAACTAGAGGTACAACTAATTGACCAAGCTTGCCTGCTACATGGTTAGGAGCATGAAAAGTTCACTCAACTAACTACATTTGGTACAGGGTATCAGCAAACTACACCATCACAACATGCTCCATATCTCATGTGACTAGCCTCAGAAAAAGGGAAAACTACTGATATTATAGAAAAAGGGAAAAAACACCCCCTCATGATTACATGGATGTAGAAGAAGACATGAATAGAAAAGCAATGAAAGAGAGAGAAACACCTATTCGTTCTCTTCTTTGGCAAGGTGGGGCAACTAAAAACTGAAGCATCTACTATCCCTTTTCCCCTTGTTCTCTTTAAAGATGAGCAACTTCCAGACGATACACCAACTGTTTCTTCAGCTGCTTTTTCATCTGAAAGGAAGTGCTCATGAGAAATTGCCTGAGCTTTGGATTTTTCCTTCTGAGGAGATGAAGACATGAAAGGCTCATGAATACCTTTCGTCTTCTTATTTCCTGAAACTGGGGTAGACAGAACAACTGCTCTTTTACCCTTATCTTGCCTAGTCTCAGGAGATAAGCAACTGAAAGGCTCAGCAATTGCTTTCCCTTTATCCTTCATAACTGCAGGAGGAGGCAGGGAAAGGAATGGCTCATCAATCTCCTTCCTTTTGTCCTCTTTGTTTTCATGACTGGAAGTGAATGGCAGAGCACTAGCTTCTAAATTAGACCTCTTTGCAGTCTGCCTTCGATTGTTAACTACAGCTTTATCTCCTGAAACTGGGGTAGACAGAACAACTGCTCTTTTCCCCTTATCTTGCCTAGTCGCACGAGATAAGCTACTGAAAGGCTCAGCAATTGCTTTCCCTTTATCCTTCATAACTGTAGGAGGAGGCAGGGAAAGGCAAGGCACATCAATCTCCTTCCTTTTGTCTTTTTTGTTTTCATGACTGGAAGTGAAGGGCAGAGCAGTAGCTTCTAAATTGGACTTCTTTGTAGTGTGCCTTCGATTATACAGTACAGCTTCATTACCCCTGCCAGCTTGAGTAACAAACAAGAGACAAATTAGACAGGTTTTCCGTAGGCATGCCAACAAATAGGCATTGAAAGGTCAGCAAAACAACAGCATAGTAGCACAATTCCCGGAATTTAGCATTTCAATACTGGAGTGAGATAATTTTCACAACACCAAATAAGAAGCCAAGCTTATACAGAAAATGAGGAACCAAACAAACTAATGTTAATTATTACATAGATTGCTTCTGTTCAAATGGCAGGAACGCATTTGCAATTTGCTTCCCAACATAGAACTCAATTTTCTAGGGGTCGGCATCTTCATATCATATTCCTTTATACATCACACTATGACCATTATCACACTTGCATTTAATCTAACACACCTCCTCCTTTAACTAGACTTCGGACAGACTATATGAATCTTCACATGCACACAGTTATAAGTTATTATGACTACTGTATCGATAGTAAGGATTACTTTAAACTAAAGACTTAAAAAGGTTCACAATAGTAATTTTTTTAAGAAAAGATTGCTGAAATTCGTGTTTCACAAGTTTGGTTGGATTCAAGACAACTATTGCAACTAAAGTTACTCACTGTAGATATCCCAAATGGCGGAATTAGTTATCCATTATGGTATTATCATTGAGCTATGGTAACTCTAAAAAGGAAAAGAACCTAAAAGCCTACAAAAAAATCAATTTCTTTTCCATAATAAATTTCATCATTTCAGATAATAATTTAACACTATACATTGTAATCCTAATAATGTTAGGCAGGAACCCCACAAATACAACATAAACCCACGAAAACGATGAGTCAAGAAGATCAGATAACAAGGAACAATGTTCAGAAGCTGTTTGTAAGCAAGCAATATACTTACTCCGTAATGTCAAAGAGGGTAAAATAAACCTAAATGAGAGAACCCAGAAAGCAAAATGTAAATAAAGTGGAATAAGCAACTACTATATACATACAGATTATATTAAAGAAGGGAAGAAAATCATACAAGGGATGGTGGACGACTTCCCAGGTAGAAGGGGATTAGGGTTTTGAACAGAATTGAAATCGGAAGAAGCGACGCTTGTTTCAGAGTTTGCCTCCTTGTAATTGGGTTTTGAAGAATTGGAATCAGAAATTGGGGGTTTTGGAATAACATTTTGGGATTTCGAAGTAGCAGGAGAGGAGAAGGAGCAAAGTTTACGGAGAGTGGAAGTGGGTATAAGATTGAAATTGGATATGTCGGCAAATGGTTGTCTCTTCTTGTTTATAGATTTAGAGTTGTTTGGGTTTGGGTTTGGGTTTGGGTTTGGGTTTGAGTTTGAGTTTGAGTTATTCCTTTGATCAGCCATGGATTTAGAGGTGTTTGGGTTATTCATTTGATCAGCCATGGATTTAGAGGTGTTTGGGTTATTCCTTTGAGTAGCCATGGATCAATCTTCAGATGATTGTTGAAGAAGCTAACAATCAGTTGGCTGGCGGGAAGATTTTTGAAAAAAATATCAGTGGATTTATGGGGTTCAGGACAAGTTATCTGTTAGAATTTGCTAGAGAGGTCTTTTGGACTCGTTGATTTTGGAATCCTCGAGTCTCTTCATACTTGTTCAACCTTTTAATCCATGAGAGGTCGGTTGGTCCAAAAAGCGCATTAATAATTGAGGAATTAATAAACGCTAATCAATGTTTTAAAAGGCAACGTTGGCACCCTGGGTAAGGTCTAGCAAAATGTTTTGAGACTTGTGTGGGGTTTAGTTCTGTGAGACTTACGTGTTAAGCGTTTGACTGTACAATTTAAATACGTTCATTGTCTACACAAATTATGTGTTGAATTTTTTAGTTAACATTGTTGACCATCATAATTCTTTAATAAATAAATGATATTTAATAAAAAAATTCATCTATAGAAATAAAAAGATCGAGAGTAACTCAAATAACAAGTTGTAGTATCACATATTTACTATTTGGTAACACTGTGAGGATGATAATATATTATGTAACATTTCTTTTAAAAATACATACCGAAATTTTACTTCACTTATTATTGGTCTTCATGTTTTTGTCATATGTCTCAACATTGTCATATTCTATTATTTAGTTATTTGAAAGTAATTTTATTTTTATTCATAATGGAGTGATGTTTAAATTATAATACTAAAATTTTTTACTAATTATTTTCTTCCAGAGGGTAAATTGCATAGTATGATTGTAATATCTTTTTGAAAATAATGATTGATTTATTATTAGAAAGTTAAAATATTAGAGTTGATTTTCATCTCATAATAATTTTATATCATTACATTATTTATACTTGTAAAATAATGTTAGAAGTTTTATTTTCTATGAGTTTCCTTAATCGTGTATTTAATAAGTTTAAACTATTGAAGCATTTTTATAATTTTGTGTTATTGTATTATTTTGCTATATTGTAAATTAAAAATTTAAAGATTCATGGGACTTACTCCCATGTCTCAGGGATTATGCCTCTCCCTGTACTAAGTAAAACGTTCCACCTCATGACCCTACCTTTTAAACCACTAATACTAATACTCCTTGTCCATTTTTTTTTTCTTTTTAGTCGATTTTATGACTTCTCACTCAACGCCTTTGTCATGGTCCAACCCACCGGGCCGTGCGGACACGTACTCTAACACTTAGATAGGAGAACCCTCAACCCCCAAACTGGTTATAATATGTGGAAAAATAAATAAAAGATAAGCTAATAGCCTAAATGTTTATGAAATCACCATAAATTGATTTAACCCTCTAAAATTATTTTACAAGAAAACATACTAACACATCTAAGGAACTAGTCTAAACAGGTACAAAAGCTTCTAAGAGTATGATTTACAAAAGAAATAAGACACAACTTCCACCATGAGGAAAGAATAGTAGAAGTTGTCGGAGATCACCATAGTCTTCACCTACGAAACATCACTGAAGTTTTGCAATCAGACTATGTCAAGTGGCATAGCAAGAGTAGTATCGATAAACAACACGTACTGGTAGGCATCATCGGTCGACTTGAACCTACCACATAATATAAAGTAGACATTCACAAGAGAACATTCAATATGAAAGTTACACCACCCTTAAGTCTCTATCCACATGTTTTCACCATCTCAAGTATAATACCCATAAACTAGTACACTGTGAACCCAACCTCCTACCTCATTCCGCTACTAACTTTAATATTTTAACATTCGAACTTCTTGTCATTTTAAGGCTTCCCAAGCCTATCTTTTATATTCCTCTAAGGTTTTTCAAGCCTACATGTTATGTCATCATAATGTCGAATCATAGCATAACCCTTCTATTACATTAATATCCACGAATACAAGACCACCATATTAATTTCAATCATAGCCTAACATTTCTACCACATTAATATTCACGAATATCATGCTATCACTAGCCTTATCAACCAACTTATTAGTCTTTCTCAATTTATCATGCCAATTCCCTGACCCTTTTGGAACAGTACATAAAACAGGCACCTTAGACCAACTCATCCATATTGACTCGCATCTCCATCAACATATAAGTTCTAAAAATATTGAACAATCATAACCAGTCTCAACACTTAATGTCACACCCCAAGCCTATACCCTAGGTGGGACTGGCACTCGAGAACCATTGTTGGCCCCAAGTGAACCCTTGGTCTAGCTTAACTCATAGCGGAAGACTTAAAGCATTAATATAAGGATTCAAATGCACTTTAAAACAACTGTCTCAAATAAACGTAGAACGTTTAAGGATAAACATTCAAATTAGCCAAAGTGGCAACTCAAGTCTTTTAGCAAAACATCTTAAATACAATACTAAAGAACTCATATCTAACTGTCTATGAAGCCTCTAAATACTAAGAGGGATGTTGGGACAAGACTCCCGATCATCCTAACAACTGACTAACAAAGAAATAAAAAGGGAATCCTCCAGAAGCAAAGAGGCTCACCAACTGACTCTGAGATGCTCAACTGGATCAACGAGGTGCTGGATGCTGATCATGATTACCTGTATCTGCATCATAAAATGATGCAAGCCAAAAGGCATCAGTACATTGAATGTACGAGCATGCGAGGGGAAAACTAAACATGACATAAGCTTGAAAAGAATCTGAAGAGAACACTTACCTTAGCTTTACTCAACTCATGAATACTCAACTCAAATGCAGAATAAAACAACAGTAAAAGTGAAGTTGATATAAAACATTTAAACCGAAATAAGAACTCAATTTACTCATATAATAAGGTAATATACTTATGTGGGAGTTTCTCTAACCGATAACCATCACTATGAGCTAATGTGATGATACAACGTCTCGTCCACGCTGCTAGAACTGTCCTATAACTTGTCATGATATAGAACACATCAACTAAGTAGATCCACTAGTCTATGCTAAAAAGCATTAAGGTGTCATCTAAAAAGCATGACCCTTTCTACCTGTAACACCCTTAAATATTAACCAAGAGTCACATGCCGATTTACCGTTGCTTAATTACTACAATATGTTCTATTCTCATTTTGGAAACTTGAAGTTTTGTGATAATTGAAAACTTGCTTAACATAAATTGTCACTACAAAAGGAACCACAATTACCATCAAAAAAATTCGTTGGTAAATTGATCAAATTGGTTGGCAAATTGAGTTGCCAACCAAATGCCAACTTATATTAATCTGTTGCTAAAAGGCTTGTCGGTAAATATTACCAACCGATTTTAATTTGTTGGTAAACTTACCAACCAAAAATCAGTTGGTAAACACCCAAAGATGTTGTTACAAAATTTTGAAACATGGCCCTGAAATTTTCGTTGGTAAATTCACCAACTAATTTTTGGTTAGTATATCGTTAGTACCTTTATTAACGAATTGAAAAGGAGTTAGTAAATTTTTTCTTCATTATTCGATTACGTTGTTAATACGTTGATAATTATAGTAAATTTTTGTTGGTAATTTACCAATAAATTTTAAATACTTTTATTTTTTTTGGTTTCCCATCCGATGTCCGATACCCCACACCAGAGCCCGACTAAATCCGGATTCACGCCGGGAAGTCCCACATTGGAGAGTAAAGCGCTCCCTAACAAAGTCGACTCCGTACCCAAGGGGAATCGAACCTGAGACCTCTTGGTTAGGGATGATGCAGTAATTACCACTCCACCACAACCTTTATTGGTAATAAATTTTAAATACATTAGTATTATTATTTATTTTTCTAATAAATTTACTAATTGATTGTTAGTTTGTTGGTAATATATCATTCAAGGCGACTCCGTACCCAAAGGGAATCGAACCTGAGACCTCTTGGTTAGGGATGATGCAGTAATTACCACTCCACCACAACCTTTGTTGGTAATAAATTTTAAATACGTTAGTATTATTATTTATTTTGCTAATAAATTTACTAATTGATTGTTAGTTTGTTGGTAATATATCATTCAAGGCGACTCCGTACCCAATGGGAATCGAACCTGAGACCTCTTGGTTAAGGATGTAAGAGTACTTACCACTCTACCACAACCCTTGTTGGTAATAAATTTTAAATACTTTAGTATGATTATTTGTTTTTCTAATAAATTTACTAATTAATTATTAGTTTGTTGGTAATATATCATTCAAGTTCAATGTTAGGTTAGTACTTGATTGACAATATGTTCAAAATATTATTAACTGAATGATTATCCAATAGTAAAATATTTATTAATTTATTGCATTTAAAATTCTAAGAGCACGAATATAAATTCAAAAATACTAATATCAATTTTATAAATCATATTTGAATGAAACAATGCAAAATCTATGATAACAAGTTCAATTAATCTCAATATGACACATATCATTATATCAAAAAATTTAATTTGAGCACGTTTACCAAAAATATTGACCAAATCTAAATTTTGGCCAAAATTTAAAAGTTAAAATGCCTAACAGCACAAACTGAAAATGGAAGCCTCAAAACCTGAACCAACCATCCTATTAGATATAAAAATGACTTTCCAAAGCTAATCGCGCTGACGAAATTCTCATCAAAGCACGTTTACAAAAAATGTAAAGTAAAGTCAAATTTTGGCCAAAAGTTAAAAGTTAAAACACCTAACAGTACAAACTGAATATGAAAACCTCAAAATCCAAATCAACCATTCTATAAGACGAAAAATGACCTTCCAGAGCTAACCACGCTGACGAATTCAAATTTGAACATGTTTCCCAAAAAAATTGACCTAGTTTAAATTTTAGCCAAAAGTTAAAACTTAAAACGCTTAACGACACAAACTGAAAATAAAAGTCTCAAAACCCGAACCAACCATCCTATGAGACCAAAACTGAACTTATATGGCTAACCGCGGTGACAAAATTTCAATTCGAGCACGATTATCAAAAATATTGACTAAAATGAAATTTTGGCCAAAAGTTAAAAGTTAAAATACCTAACGGCACAAACTAAAAATGGAAGCCTCAAAACCCGAACCCTCTATCTTATTACATAAAAAATGACCTTCCGCATCTAACTGTACTGACGAAATTCTCATCTGAGCACGTTTATCAAATATATTGACCGAAGTTAAATTTTGGCCAAAATTTATAAGTTAAAACACCTAACGGCACACACTAAAAATGAAAACCTCAAAACCCGAACCAACCATCCTATTAGATAAAAATTGACCTTTGGAGTTAATTACGCCGATGGAATTCTCATCTGAGCACGTTCACAAAAATATTGACCAAAGTCAAATTTTGGCCAAAACATAAGATTTAAAACACCTAACGGCACAAACAAAAAAGGGAAGCCTCAAAACTTGAACCAACCTACCTGTTAGATCAAAAATGACCCTTCAAAGCTAATGACACTAATAGAGTTCTAATTTGAGCACGTTTACCAAAAATATCGACCAAAGTCAAGTTTTGGCTAAAATTGAAAAGTTAAAACGCCTAATGACAGAAACTAAATATGAAAGCCTCAACACTAGACGCTGATTTACCAAAATGTTTAACTTCAATTGATAAATTTACCAACTATTCAAATATAAGTTAGTAATTAATAATTTACCAATAAATTTTATCACAGTTGGTAATAGTTACTATTCAGCTAAACATTCATATGTAATATTACCAACTAATAATTAATATGTTGGTAAATTTTACCAATGGATTAATGATCGGTTGGCATATTAACAACTATTTTAATGATGCTACTAATTTACTAACTACAATCTTTATTCGTCGGCAAAATTTTCAACTAATTGGATATTGGTTGGCAAGTTTACCAACAAATTACATTTCGTTACTAATTTATCAACACATTTATATTTGGTTGGTAAATTTAGCAACACAATCTTGCCGTTGGTAAATGTTTGGTTAGTAATTCATTGGTAATATGTTAATAAATTATATAAACAATTTTTTGTCATATTTACCAACCGATATATACTTCGTTGGTAATATTACCAACAAAAGGTGTGTGTTAGTAATATTTCAGTTGGTAATCCATTGATAAAATGTTGCTAAATTTGGCGCCATTTTTTCCCGCCGTATTTACCAACCAAAATACTTAGTTAGTAAGATTTTGGTTGGTAATCTGTGAGAATTTCGTTGTTAAGTTTTAAAATATAATTTAGTTAGAAATATGTTGGTAATTTGTTAGTAGAATACTAACCAACTTAAGTTGTTAGTAAAATCTGTTGGCAATTTAGGGTTTTTTTTGTAGTGTGTGATCGTAATTTAAGGTATGGTATTGGGGTATTTTCATAATATTCTAATTAGAATTATGTATAACTTTAAAATGAGGTGAGGGATATATATATAGGTGTATATGTATGCATTTTGGGCAGCACACAACTATTTGAGCAGCCACCTTTTGGAGACAGTTGTTCATTGTGGTAAACATCACTTTTGAGACTATATTTTGACACCTCTTCTAGTCAAATTTGTCTCACCTGAAGTATAAGAACCTTAGAACATTATCTAACAAGTTGTTCTTCAAAATCACAAGATAAAAACTTTGCCCTTTTGGCTGGAATTCGAGACACACACTTCTTTTTCGTAAGTGGTAAAATATGTTTTGGAGCTGGGTAGTGTTTAGTATTTAAAGCATAACTTGAGTTATAGAAGTTCTTTTACAGTGAATAAATATGATCTGAAAAGAAAATACATAAACCTACAACTCTTATGTTTTTTATAAAAATCTAATTTAGCTGTTATGGATTCGAAATATGGGACGCAACATAGGACAAGTTCTGTCCAAAGTTCGAAAGTAGAAATCCTGTATGGACAACTGTTAGTGTTTTGAATATATCCTTTTGTAAAAAATATATTTTGCGGTGATTCTTGTTTGTTTGCAATCTTAAGAGATGTACCTAATTTTTCATGAAGGTTATAAAGTCTAGTTTTGTCGTTTTCCTTTTGAAATCTAAGTTGCGACATAAGGTATTAGGCTGGCTAGAATCACTGTTTTGGGAGCATAGTCGTATTTGTATAGGCTAAGCTTACTTGTGATGATAATCTTATTTTACTTTGACATTATTGAGATACTAGGAATTAAAGAAGTTATTTAATTGTGTTTTTAAGGTTGTATATACTCGTGAACAAGTTGAGGACCTTGAAACGTTGGTTGATCTACGGTCTGAACTCGTAAAGTTGCGTTGGACTGTTTCTTTGCTAAAGCACTGAGGTTTGTGTATAAACTTGTACTTGCACTCTTTTAACTGCTGGTATATCTGAAGGTTGATCTTAGTACCTTGGTTACCTCTTGTCACTTTGCATTGTCGTGTTAGTATCCTTTAAAACGTTAAAGACGCTTGTGTAACTCGCCCACTTGTACGGATTTTTTTGATCACTTGGAACTCTTGTTGGGACCTTGTCCTTCTTGTGGCTGTGACTTTGTCACTATTGGCATGCCTCTTGATTCAGATCATTTTCCCTCTTGACTCTGGATTTTTAGTCCGTCTTAAGAATGAACGTTGTCCATTATAAGTACGAACTAGAAAGCTATTTTTAATATGGTTCTTGGTTCTCTTGATTATTGGACTTTGACCCTTCTTGATACAAGGTGTCGACCCTTCTTGATACCTGTTTATGCTTGGTGTGACGACATGATGTATATATTGGGCGAGCCTTGTTATTGAATCTCTTGGAAAATGGTGCTATGAGCGTTCTTGACAGTTGGATCTTTAAATATCGAACTTGATACTCTTATTAAATTGTTTACTTGATTTAATTATTATGTTTCAATGGTGCTGCCCATGACTTGAGAAAGTTAACTTGGTGAATCGGATGGCTCCATACCTATAGTTTTTACACCACTAAGTTATATGCTTAGCGATAGTTGTTTCTATCGTAAGGAATGATCGAGTTGTTGCATGAAGCTGGCCATTGGAGATGGAACTTTTAAGAGCCTTAAAGGAAGATCACATTTGCATATATGCATCTATTTTTGTATAAACCTTGGGACTTGTACATGATCTATTATGTTGTATATTTACATGAAATTTTGAGGACTAATTTGATCATGTCACCATGGGTTGTAATATAAGTATGTCTATATGTTTGGTTCTTTTGGGGTGTGTAAACCCAAGCCTTGTAATATATTAAATTTACCACTAATTTTGAATGTTTGTGTGAAGCATGAACGACCTAGTTTGGGTACTCGAAAGTTGGTAATATTCTTTTTATGTCTTTTTTACTATTGTGAGGACAATATATGCATAAAAATCTCGTGAGTTATTGGCTTATATTATTTCGGAAGGGTCGCTACACTACCCACGATGGCTACATGGTTTATGGAGACTTGAGTTATTATGAACTCGTCCCCATATCGGTGCTCAATACTACTCCCAAAATATACTCAACTCATATGTTTTAAAAACAAAACAATTTCTGTGATTTGAGGTAATTACTCAAAAACTAGCTTAAAAGCTCTCTTGGGAATCGGTATTTCCTTTCTTGTTTAAATGTGAAACATTTTAACTCTTGGAAATACTTAGTTCCCGTATAATCTTTTGAAGAAATGTACTTTACTCTTACTCTTTACTCACTCAAAACTCAAGCCTCAAAACAAAGTTAAAACATTTGTAAAAGACTTTTGGAAGACTCTATTAACTTCTCTTAACTTGACTCTTAACTTTCCTTGAATTGAATTATGGATTCAAGGCTCATGATCTCATGTTTAGGGATGATTTCATGATGTTTAAACGTACCTTAGATGGTAGAAATCAACTATAAAACTTAGGTATGTTGCTAGGGAACTTAAACGGAAAGAAGTGGGAAAAGGTGGAAGACTTGGTGTCCCTAGCGTGGGGCGCCAAAGGGAAAACTTCAGAAGATGGGTTAGGGCACACTAGCTGCCCCGGCTCCCCAAACCCCAAACTTCAGGCGCTCTGAGTGGCGCGGAGCCCTAGCCCCATCCCTAGGTTTTTGACGTATTTTCTTGCTCGTTTTTCAACTATAAACCCTCTAGATTCAATTGGTTCTTTTTCCAAACACTCATATTCAACTACATAACCAGAATATGTAAGAATCTACTTAAAACAACACCTAATCTCATGAATCAAACTGAAGAAACTTCTCAACAACTTCAACAACTAGAACTCACAAAAACTTAAACAAATTTCATCAAGAACTCATCTTTTCTTTCAAGAACATAATTACGTTGAATTGAATCATGAATTGCGTGTGGGTGAACTAATCCAATGCTATGTAATCTCACATACCTCGTAGGGATCGCCCCTTGATGAAATACATAAGAAATTCTGCAAGAACTTGGCGATTCCTTGCTTCTTCTTCTCTTTTCTCCTCTTCTTTTCTCTTATCTCAAAACCCTAACTTAATTTCAATAGTGTAAACTGAATCCCATTAGTTGAGACCCCAACTTAATTACCAGAAGCGAATTTAATCAATTGGGTAGTGAAAAGACCACAATACCCTTCTAAAATCCGGTTTTGACTTTCCTTATCTAGACAACCCAACTTTAAATGGGCATATCTCTCTCATACGAACTCGAAATTGAGAAAACTCGGCGGAGTTGGAAATAAAATTCAAAGATCTTTCCTATGGTATCTTGTAGTACACCTAACTCATCCTAAGCTAGGATTTATGGTCGTTTGAAGTTGACCAAACACTCATCCTTAGCTTAATTTGTCAAGCTTTCCAAATTTGATTATTTCCAAAAACGGTTTCTTCCAAATTCTAGTTCTTTCAAATAGCGAGGTGCTACACTTAAATCATACACTAAACCCCCGGTCATCCGTCTAACTTTCAACATAATTGTTGTAATGCTTGAAACCTAAGAAAAAATAAAAAATAAATAAAGAATACATAATATAGTTTCTTGTTTTATAAATTTTTTTTATTACTTTTCTACTTTTAAATATTCAATATATGTTTTAAGGGAAAACTATATGATATACATCCATATCATTTATAAGAGTTTCCTAATTACGATTTTTCTACCATATATTGAGGAAGATATATCTAAATATATGTATTTTTGCTACCAGATACATTAAAATAGGGAGAGAGGCGAGCGCAATGTGAGCGAGATAGTCATGTATCCCAGATAGATGTGAATCACACTAGATACATGTATTTGTATGTATTCGGTGTGATTTACATGTATATGAGATACTAGATTCATAGGAGAGTGGCGAGCGAGGTTTGTCTATGTATCCCAAATGCATGCAAATTCACTTGGGTACAATGTATCTAGAACAAATTACACCTAATTTTTACCTCATGTATCCCGAGATACATGTATCTGGATGTACCAAAATTTAATAAGATTCATAGTATTGCAAATTAGAGTGTATCTAAATAATAAACTCCTAAACTAATGAAATTTCTGTAAATTTTTCAAAATGAAATCTTTTTAGAGAGAACATTCTCTATTTAATGATTGTTGAGTGGTATGAATCTGAATAAATCAAAGCCTAGAAAATAGATATCGAATACTCGATGTAAATCAAAAAAATGAGGCCCAAATAATGTGGAATGTAAAGCCTTTACTTTAGTTGTTTTTTCGGCCGGCTTTGAACACATGAAAAGAGCACAAAGTATACAGTGAAATATAGCTAAAGAATAAAGATACACACTCGTTTGGTAGAGTGTAGAAAAATAATGCTAAATATAGTGTATTAGCAATGCTTGTATTAGTTATACTTACATTAGTTATACATACATTATTTGATTTGGTGTATTAAAAATGGCATGTATTGTACAAAAATATCCTCCATAATTATGGTGAAAAAAATGTAGAAGGGGTTTTGAAGGGTAATTGTCTCTTTAAAAGGCAAATCCATGCATTAAATCCCTTTACATCACTAATACCTAGAAATTCATGGTATTAGTAACACACTCTCCAATACACAATAAAGTGTATAATTAGTGCAAGCATTAATTATACATAGCATGAAAAAGTGCACCAAACAAGATACTACAAATACATATAGCTAATGCATGCATTAATTTTGCTAATACACTTTACCAAACAACCTGTAGTCATTTAAATTTATTAAATATAAATTTATAAAATGAATCAGATTATATTAAATTCTTAAATATATTATTCCAAATAAATATTGTGAATTAATATAATTGAGTTAATTATTTAAATCTAATAAATATGGATTTAATTAAAGTCAACTCCATAAAGCTCATATGACATGTCACTTAAATTTGTTTGGCCAAAGGGAATTCTATTTCTATCACAACTCCTCTATTCTAAAACTATAAATAGAGGTCCTCATAATTCAGAAAAGAGAACCGAAAATTCTAAACAAGAAGCTAGAAAAAATTTGTGGTACAAACGCCATAAAATTCTCCATAAGCTACAAGTTTAAGAATTCAAGCATTCAAGTTCAAGAACGATCAAGATCAAGACCATTGGATTCAAGAAAAAGCACGAAGCCCTTGAATTTAAGTAAAAATCAAGATCAAGATGAAGTTCAAGTTCAAGTTCATCAAAGATTCAAGAACAAGCTTTAATGCCTTTGAATCATATATAGATCAAGTTCAAGGCAAATTCAAGATTAAGCTCAAGAGCCCTTGAATTTTTATTTGAAAAGGCGAATCCAGAGGAATCATAGAGATTGTTACATTCGCACTTTGACATAATAAATACGATTGTTGCGATATTTTTTCCATTCTTGATTATTATTTTCTTGGCGCGAATTTTATTGTTTACAAATTTGGGCACGCCCAATGGGACAATCTCTACCTCTCATCTCAACTTTTCAAGCATCACAAAATATCAAAATGCCTTCCACTATAGAAGAACAACTAGCAAGCTTAACTAAAGCAATTGAAGACCTGACAAAGTGTGCACACGAACAAGATGCTAAACTTTTCAAGCTAACAAATAAGATGGATAACATGATTGAGAGAAGATTGAGTCAAACACCTCTGAAGCTTCCTAAAATTCAAGACGAAGGAGAGTATTGTGTAAAGCAAATAAAGAGAGATTCATAACTTCGCTGAAGGTTTGATTACAATTGATCAATTGAAGGACTTCATCATAGAGGTTATCGAAGACAAATTTGAGTGTTCATCCAATTTTTCTCCCACATATGCAAAGCCATATACACAAAGGATTGATAAACTTGAAAATGTCTAAGGGCTATTAACCTCCTAAGCTTCAACAATTTGATGGCAAAGGAAATCTCAAACAACATATAGCGCACTTTATCGAGACTTGCAATGATGCTGAGACATATGGTGATTATCTCGTTAAAGATTCCGTTCGATCTCTCAGAGAAAATGCCTTTGATTGGTACACAGATCTCAAACCTAATTCTATAGATTGTTGTGAGCGGTTAGAGCAAGAGTTCCTCAATCGTTTCAATAGCACGAGACGTGTCGTTAATATGATTGAACTTACAAAGGCTCGTCAAGGTGAAGATGAGCTAGTTGTTGACTTTATCAATCGCTGGAGAAGTCTGAGCCTCAACCGCAAAGATCACCTTAGTGAAACTTATAGCATTGAAATGTGCATCCAAGGCATGAATTGGGGTCTTCACTACATTTTTCAAGGATTAAATCCTAATACACTCGAAGAGTTGGCAGATCGCCTTAGTGAAACTTCTAGCATTGAAATGTGCTTCCAAGGCATGAATTGGGGTCTTTACTACATTTTTCAAGGATTAAATCTGAATACATTCGAAGAGTTGGCAACTTGCGCACATGACATAGAATTAAGCATGACTTTACGAAAATATCAACGATCTCTTATCTATGGACCTCGTGAAGATGAAGATATAGAAGAACTCAAAAGTGGGGGCAAGTCTGCATCCGAAGATGACTTTGAAAAGTCAATGTATATCTAGACGCTCCTTAACGCATGAGCTTAAACTGCAAGTTCCAACGCTCCTTAACGCATGAGCTTAATCTACAAGTTCCAACGTTCCTTAACACATGAGCTTAAACTGCAAGTTCCAACACTCTTTAACACATGAGCTTAAGCTGCAAAGTTGCAACGCTCCTTAACACATGAGCTTAAACTGCAAGTTACAATGCTCTTTATCGCATGAGCCAAAACTGCAAGTTATAATGTTCCTGGAAACACAAGTTTAAAGTGTATGCCACTAACCTCTTCAAATTTGAGCTAAATCTTCAAATTAAGATGCTCCTTGAAACACGAGTTTAAAGTGCATGTCATTAAACTCTTCAAATTTGAGGTAAATCTTCAAGTTGAAATGCTCCTTGAAACACGAGCTTAAACTGCATGTCACAAAGCTCTTAAAATTTGAGTTAAATCTTCAAGCTGAAATAATCCTTGAAACACGAGCTTAAACTATATGTTATAAAGCTCTTCAAATTTGAGTTAAATCTTTAAGTTGAAATGCTCCTTAAAACACGAGCTTAAATAGTATGTCACAAAGCTCTTCAAATTAGAGTTAAATATTTAAGTTAAGCCTAAACTGCATGTCACTCTTGGTCCACAAGAGTATAAACTATGTACGACACATAAAAAACACTCTCCCAGAATTACATTGTGGCTTGATCCTCTTCATTGAGGTACGTAGGCGCTTAGAAGCATATTTTAAGTCCAGTTGCATGAGTGTCAAAAAACCACATGTTACCACTTGATTTGTCACATGAAAGTTAAAGCTATGAGTAATCTTTTATCAAACATCAAACTTGCACGGTGGTGACTCAATGGGAGCAAACCCCTATGAATAAAAATTGTTTCAAGATGAAGTCTTTAGAATCTCCAAGTATGCAAGTTTAAGTCTTTAAATTCTTCAAGTTTGCAAGTTGAAGAGTCTGCAAGTTGAAGTCTTCAAATTCTTCAGCCTAGTGTCACGACCCAGACCGTCGTGATTGACACCCACACTAACCCTCCGGTGGGTGAACCATTACTACAACTCAAACTAACAACTTAACCAAATACTACACATTTAAAGATATGGAAGCAAGTTTAAATGACCAAAAGAAATACGGAGTTCCCATAAACTCCAAAGGTTTAAACAAATAACTAACCAAAAAAATGCGGAAGTCTTAACCCCTAGAACCTGAAAGTCATGGTACCAAAACATCTAAATTCTACAAGTCTAAGAAAAAGGGGGTACAACCCCAACCAACATAAGAAATAACTAAATAGTCTAAGCCCAAAGGAAATGGACTAGACGATAGGAAGGACTCCATGGCAGCCTGAAAGAACTTACTCACCCTTGAAGTCCGGTTTCGATCACTGATCTCTTAGCTGAGGTCTATCAATAGCCGTCTGAAGATGCCCGGTACTCAACAAAGAACGAGCAAGTGAAGTATCAGTACACAACCACAGTGTACTTGTAGGATCACACGGCTATTGTCACGCCTCGAGCCTACACCCTGGACGTGGCCGGCACTCGAAGACCATTGCTGGCCCCCAAGCGAACCTTTGGCCTGGCTTTCTTAACTCAGCGGAAACTTAACTCAACAACATAACTCAAAGCAATGAAAGGTTATAAAACAACCAACTGATAAAATCTGGCCAAAAAGTCAACTCGAGCCTCAAAATAGAATATTTACATATATACATAGATGAGAGACTCGATACTAACTTACTGACGGTCTATGAAGCCTCTAAATACTGAGATGGATGTTAGGATAGACCCCGCAACATCCTGATAAAACAAAGCTAAGAGAACAAAATAACCGAGTCCTCCGGAAAGCAAGGAGGCTCACCACTGACTCTGGAGTGATCAGCTGGATTAACGGCGTGCTGGATGCTGATTCGGGGTACCTGTGTCTGCATCGTCATAAGATGCAGGCCAACTGGCATCAGTACATGGAATGTACGAGTATGCGAGCTGGAAAGCTAAACCACAACTCAAGCTTGGAAGGAATACAGGAGAACACTTACCTTGGCTCTGATCGACTCATGAGTAACTGAACTCAATATATAAAGCAATAAGACACATGCAATATATATATATATAGCTTGTAAAAAAATGTAAACAACTTAGCTTGTTAATGATAAAACAATAACAAACTCAACTTTACTTATATAAAAGTAATATAACTTTAGTGAGAGATTCTTTAACCGACAACCACCACTATGAGCCCTAGTGATGATACAACGTTTTACCTCATGTTGCCCAAGGACCATCCTATACCTTGCCGTGATATAGGACCTTACTTAACTTAGTGGATCCACTAGCTTAATCTTACGTGATCATCTAAAGAGAATGACCCGTCAAGTCCCATGTTGGGTCATGATTCTTATGGAGAGTTGAGTTTGTATGAACTCGTGTCCCCAACTCGGTGATCAATACTACTCCCAAAAATACTTTGGCTCATAAGTGTCTTTAAACACATCTTTCTTTAGTTGAGGTAATTACTCAAAACTTAGCCCAAAGGCTCTTTTGGAAAACATGTTTCCCCTCTTACTCAAATGTAAAAAAACATTTATAAACTTCTTTGGAAATACTTAGTTCCCTAATAGCTTTTAAGAAATGAACTCAACTTTAAACTCTTGACTTAACTTGAAACTCGATACTCTTTACTTGACTGAAACTTGAACCTTAAAACGAAGTTAGAACGTTCAATAAAGACACTTTAACGACTTTGAAAACTTGCTTTGACTCACTTCTTTAACTTCTAGACTTGACCCTTAACATCACTTTGACTTGATCCTAACTCGCCTTGAATTGGATGGTGGATTCAAGGTATATGATCACACGTTTATGGATAAGTTCCTGACGTTTGAACGTACCTTGGAGTGTTGGAAACAACTAGGAAACATAGGTACAATACCAAGGGACATACATGAGAAAGTATGAAAAGAATGGGGAAACTTGGCGTCCTTGGCGCTTTGCAAGGCGCGGAGCGCCAGCCCTCGAAGCTCAGAAGGACTGCTGGGGCGCACTGCTAGGCGCGGCGCCCAAGGGAGAAAGCTTAGAAGCTCTTTTGGGGCGCGCTGGCAGGCGCGACGCGCCACCCCTTTCCCCAGAAAACTCAACTTTTCTCCCTCTTTCTCCTAACTCTAAACCTCCTTAACTTCATTTGTTTCAACCCCAAACACTAAGGATCATAAAATCCCTCAACATACAAGAGATTCAACTCAAAAACATAACCAAATCATGTCCCACAACCAACAAGAACTTCAACAAAACAATCAACAACACAACCAACAACTTCAACAACACAACCAATCTTTTCTTAAAAATAAAACGAGTTTGGTGTGTGGGGGAAAGGACCAACCCCAACACTGTGAACTCACATACCTAGTAAGGATCACCCCCGACGATATCCACGATGATCTCCTTGCTCCTTCTTCTTTTCTCCTCTTCTTTCTCCCTTCTCTCAAAAGCCCTAACTCTCACTCTTAAAAAGAAAAACTGATATAAAATCAGTCTAACACCTCAATATAACCCCAAAAGAAATGGCTAGGGAAAAGACCAAAATACCCTTAACATTTCCGAACAGACTTCCCTGCCAACTGCCCAACTTCCAAAGGGCATAACTCACTCATACTAACTCGGAATCGATCAAGTGGCGTTGGAAAGATCATTCCAAGGGCTTTCCAAACATAACTGGAACTACACCTAACTCATCCTGAGCTAGGAGTTATGATTGTTCAAAGTTGGCCAAAACTCACCTTTTTCCCATACTTAACCAAATTTCCAGAACTTTAAAACTCTTTCCAAAAATGAAAATTTCCAATTTTTAAGCTTCTTCCTAGTCATAAACTTGCAAGATGTCACAAACATATATAAGCAACCACAACATAGTAAATAATGATATGTACAAAATATATATACACATTGGTTATCATTTTAGAGCAACAAACAGTCTTCCAATATCAATCACCATTAGATATAAACGTAATCATCACAAGTAGATACACACCATAATTCTATGGTCCTCTCACGGAACCCAATTCAATGGTCCTCTCATGGAACCCATACCCAAACTATTAGTGTATCGGAACGTGGTACCCGATCCCAATTAGTGTGCCAGACGTGACACCCGATTTCATATATGCGCCAGAACGTGGCACCCGATCCAAGTTAGTGTGCTGAAACGTGGCACCTGATCCAAGTTAGTGTGTCAGAACGTGACACCCGATCCAATCATCATACCACAATCACAAACACAATGTACATTCACAAAATCATACAATCAAGTGTTGATTCATGGCATACAATCGTTCATTCATACTCACTTACATTAGATTTGATCAATAGTGTTACATTCACATACATACATGTATTACAATGAAGCAATTACCCACATACATCACACAAACATGAAATCAAATCATCACCTACCTCCAAACCAAGATTGAATCCTCTTAAGATACTTGATCCTTCCCTTTATGGATTCTTTCCACTTGTTCTAGCTCTACAAACAATCAATTCAATGCGAAGATCAATAATTAAGGTCTAATATATCTGGATTATAACAAAACCTATAACCATACACCAAACCCATGATCCTAAAATGCATCTAGGGCTTTTTCCCACCATCCAAAACAGTTCAAAACCCTCCCCCAACAATATATAATCAAGATTCCAAGTTCTACGAATCAAAAAATGGATTAGGAGAGTAAAATCCTTACATTTAGTGTTAGAAGAGGTGGAAAACTGTCAAGAACTTGCCCTAGTTCATCTCCTAGATTTCAAGAACGAAAATTGCAGAATAATGACGTTTTGGGGTATATTTTCGACTTAAGTCGCAACTGGACCACTATGGCGACCCCCATTTCGCCACAGCGGCTCTGCCCTGCCGGCTTGCACGGAAACAAAGAGTTAAAATTAGAGTTTCAAACCCCCTTATTACAACACACCTCCAACTCATGACATTCAAAAACTTCCCTTTCACGCTAAGTTTAGTTTCAAGAATTCCACTCACCCGAATTCGATTCCATAAAGTCCTACGGGTTCCTTAACGTCTTATCTATCCACTCATGTGATCAAATTCATAATTGGATTCCCCATTCATTACTAGATTTCGCTAGACCTTGCCTGACTCTAATTTCATTCAAATCTGGACTAGGCTACAATTTTTCAAGTCACTACTCAAAAGTTTTCTAGCCCAAATTCTTTCCCCATTGGCTTTTCCATAACGACGGGAACAGGTCATTTCAATAGATATCAATTTACCCGTCACTCGTCCCCGAGTGATAAACTAGGAAAAACTGGCTAAGGTAAGAGTAGAGTAGTACCTGAGTCGTCAAATAACTAGAGATACTTGTCCCGCATACTTTTTCTGTCGACTCTGGGTTGGTAGAAGCTTAGCTTGGATGCTTCTCACCTTTTCTTGAGCATCTTTCACCAAATCAACTACCAAAGGATTTACATCTTCAACCCCAAACCACCCTATGGGTGATCTACACATCCTCTCATACAATGCCTCAATGAAGTCATCTCAATACTTAAGTGATAAATATTATTGTATATAAACTAAACTAACAACAAAAATGATTCTCAATAAACACCAAAGTTGATCGCAGCCACGTCTGCAACATGTTATCAAAGACCTTGACAAAATCATCAGGACAAATCATTTCTCACATAAGTATGATAAAATTCTAAATCAATACTCGCTACAATTAGAAGTGAACCTGAACCAACCAGCACACACTCATAATACCCAACAATTATAGTTCTTATCAACATCTCCATCTCACACATAAATTTCCATGAGCTTAAGTTACAAAAATTTGGTCTTTCGACATCAGATACTCATTGAGGGATATGTCCAAGCATACAAACCCTCTAACAACACTATTGAAATGCTATATTTAGTAACTATGATTGTAGATTACCCTTAAGAATAGTAGAATTGGACCCAATGATCCCCACATTTAACCACATATAATCGATACATGACCTCGACGATAAGATGAATATTAAGATTGTCGGACAACCATAAATACGTATAGTAGCTCTTCTATAAATTCTCATAAGCAAGGTGGTACTTGTAGAACCACTAAAATACTTTAACAACTACAAGACATCACCAAATATGTCATTTGAAATAACCAAGTCTTCCCACTCAACCAAGAGAACATCGCAGGATTGGTACCCTTGATCCACCATTAGGGATCCACACACAAAAGTGAAAGCACACGTGATCATAGCTAGTGAAACATACTCACAACCATGTACAAAATGAAATAGATGGTCACGTAAGAATTTTACATAATAACACTAAAGGTTTTCCTCTGAAGAGTCAATACTAGTCATTTCCATTGAGTTAACTTCACATACTCTTCACATCATTCCACCGAAGTCCACACTCTCAATACTAACAACCATCATGAACACTCCGACCATTTACCTTACTATAAACCAACACTTTTAAATGAAAACCTTTCTTAGGTACTTAACAATCAACAGTAATAAACTTTACGACTCAACCCAAATATAAGTTCTTTCAATTGCTCAATACCGAATACAATTTATCATTTCTCACATTGCCAATTCATACCTTAACAAAATATATCACCACTAATGTAGACTTACAATGAAAAAAATCTGAATTGTAAATTCATCTGTATAACACAATCCCCTTATCTATCAACATTAGCTTGTACCTTGAAGATTTTTATGAATTCATGGATCTTCGCTTATCATTGATCGCATCTCCATCAATCTTACAATATCCTTTGCTAAAATTTCACTCGTACTCATTACTAAACTCAAAACAAAACCAAAGCACTTATCATCACACTTGAGCTAATGTCTGTACACTCATTTCTCAAATCTTTTCACATAGTTTTAACCAATCTGATGGACCCATGACACTATTATCATAGCCACAACAACGAATGAATTCACGCGTCTCTGAACCCAATTATCTACCCCTCTGGAGATACCTCTTTAGCCGTTGCAATCAAACAAAACATTCTTGCTCTCGCCTCTCTCTAAAGGTTGTACGCCATCCCACTATTTTTCTTCATTATGACTCTAGCTCTTTTAAATTCGATTCGAGTGGTGTTCCACCATCTCTTAAAACTTCCCATACAACCACGTTACTCACCAAATATTAGAAAACCACAACCTTAGATACTCACAAGTCGTAATTACTATACAAAATTCGCTTAACCAACAATCTAATTATATAGTTGCATTCCATCACAATCCATCACGAACTCTTACTACCATTATGCTCACTCAGCCCTGACTATCACTACGAAGTCAACCTTCTCATCAACACAACACCTCAAACTTAGGTATACTCACCAAATTCAAAGGACTAACCCAATTTTTATATGCACTTTCTTACTAAAATATTCAATTTCCTTCACCCAAGTATACTCAATGGAACTTTCTTTATCCATAAGCTTGTCATTCTGGTATCATTCCACTCCTTTATGGCTTAAGATAAAATCACCAGTCATCATACTACCACCCTTCTTCTTAACAAATAAGACAGGAACACCCCACGGGGAAGCACTAGGACGGATGAAACCTTTATCAAGAAGCTCCTAGATTTGAGCCTTAAGCTCTCTCAATTCTATCGGAGCCATGTGATAAAAAAGGATGGAAATGGGGTGAGTATCCTATTCCAAGTCAATGCAGAAATCTATATCTCTATCCGAAGGCATACCAGGCAAATCGGTAGGAAACAATTCCTTAAACTTAGACACTATAGGAATAGACTCAATAGAGGGTGACTCACCTCAACATCCTGAACATAAGCCAAATATGCTAAACATCCCCGCCCCACTAGTTTCCTATCCCGAATGGAGGATATGACCTTAGCTGGCTTAGGCTTGTATATCTCTTCCCACTCTAACCTTTCCCAACTAGGGATCTCTAGAGTCACAGACTTATCATTACAATTAAGCACATCAAAATAGGGGGACAACCAAGTCATGCCTAAGATTATATCAAAGTCAGTCATATCCAAAATAACCAAGTCATCACAAGTTTGAAAACCCGTAAACAAAACATGACAATCACGATACACATGGGTGACTATGATAGACTCTCCAACTAGAGTCGAAATATGGATGGGGGCATCAAGTACATCACAAATCATATCAAATTCCCAAGGAAAACTGAACTGACACATATGAATAAGTAGAACCCGGATCAAACAAAATAGTAGTTATCTGGGCATAGACAAGAGTAGTACATGTGACCTCTGCATTAGACACTTCAACCTCGGTCTTGCCCGAAAAGCATAAGACTGAGCCATGTCATCTTGACTAGCAACCTCCTTGCCTGGATGCACTGCTCCCCTACCTGCATTATCATTTCCCCAACCTCCACGTCCTCGCTAGTTTCTTCATCATATGCCCAGGTTCTCCACAATTTTAACATACTTAATAACTTAACCAAGTAAGCATCGCTGCTATTGTAGTAATCTTATCATGATCTTCTTTGATATACACTCAATCTAAGAAATCGCAACAGAGATTCTAACCTCAATTGTCACAACATAATTTCATCATTTACTAAGAAACCCATACATGAAATGACAATAATATTAAATGCATTTTCCAAGTAATGGTGTTCATTACTTAGCCTTCCCTTACAAAACTTCTTAAATGTTGTCACCTTGGAAAAGTCTTTTGACTTCACCCCCTTCTACCTCCTTCACCAAATAAACCACAACCTGAAAAGGTTTTTGCTAAAGAAGCCACATATAAGCTTAAATCTGTAAATCTGTAAATATGACTTTAATCCCTGCACAACACGACAAATTTTATCTTCTAGACTGAAACAAAGTGGAGTACCATATTTGGATAAAACACAAACTTTTGCCCTAAAGGCTGCAACAAATACATTATATTGCTCTATATTTAGGAACTCATCTCTCCTTCTATCCCTCAAAGTTCAGGATATATACTTCTCCATACAGAAAGCTATAAAATATTTCCCAAGTCATGAGTAGTGCATTTACTAGTCAACACTCAACATGAGACCACCACCATATTTTGGTGTCTCCCTTAAACTGGTATGTCACAAACTCAATGCCAAATCACTCTACCTTATCCATTTTATGAAGCAGCTCACGACAATCAACAAGAAAATCATAAGAATCTTCAGATTTAATACCCAAGAAGAATGAAGGTTTCAAACTTAAGAACATAATACAAACCTCATGTTTATCTATAGCCATTACATTCCAACGGTGAGTCAGGGAAACAAACCTATTTCCAAGTACACATTTTCTATTGTTGGTGTTGTTGTTTCCACATTTACAACTCAATTACTAACCAGATGTTAAATAGAGTGAAGACATTCAGATACCATTTTGTATCACTTAGATACCAATTGGATTCAATTCATAGCACGAAAGGAGTAGAAAGAAATGAGTTTTTCCTAAAGTCCTATAGCCTTTCAAAGAAAATTACAAACGTCTTCGTACCGTTCCACATGACTCTACTAGACTCGTTTTGGTACAATGAGATCAACGGACCTAGGGCTCTAATACCAATTTTGTCACGACCCCGACCGTCCTGATTGATACCCACACTAACCCTCCAGTGGGAGAACAATTATTACAACCCAAACTAACAACTTAACCAAATACTACGCATTTAAATATACGGAAGCAGGTTTAAATGACCAAAAGAAATACGGAGTTCCCATAACCTCCAAAGGTTTAAACAAATAACTAACCAAACTAATGAGGAATTCCTATCCCCTAGAACCTGAAAGTCATGGTACCAAAACATCTAAATTCAACAAGTCTAAGAAAGAAGAGGTACAACCCCAACCAACATAAAATATAACTAAATAGTCTAATGATATACCGTGACTTTACGGTATTTTTTATACATTTAACTTAGAAATTATATGTGTCTAGGGGTATATTGTGTTAGAAATAATGTTTTATGTGTTATGTTTGTAGGAAATAGGCTTGGACGCTATTGATAGAGATGATAGCTGAAATTATGCAAAAGGAGCCATCTAAGGAAGTGGCCCACGGACCGTCGATGGCAGGCGTAAATGGATCAGAACATCAGGGAATTCTGACTAAGTGTGGAACTACGGAGCAACTGACGAACTGTAGGTCGACCCACGAGCCGTCCTGTACATCCTTCGATCGATTCAGACAGTTGAAGTTCTAGTACCTGATAAAATTGCTAAGTATGGAGACACGATAGGGGACCTACGGACCATAGGTCGACCCATGGTCTGTAGGTCGAGTCGTCGATTGAAGCCGCATTCCAAAAGTTTATTTTTTTATTTTGTTTCCTTTTTATTTTAGGAATTGTTTTCTATAAATATGAGTTATCGTTTTTAGGGGTTAGACATTGATTCCTTTATGCCATATGATGTTGAAAGGGTGGTAGAAATAGATGCGGATGAGATTGAGGTTACTGGAGAGACGAAAAATGACGTAGAAAAGGAAGATGAGTTGACTCGGAAGGTTGCTCCTATGCCTAGAACTCCACCTCCTTTTCCACAGAGGTTAGTAACAAACACTGAAGAAGGAAAATATTGAAGGTTTATAACTATGTTGAAATAACTTTCCATCAATGTCCCGTTGATAGAAGTTTTGGAGCAAATGACTGGGTATGCAAAGTTCATGAAGGACTTGGTGACCAAAACGAGGGTTGTCAGTTTTGAGAATTATGAGAGGTTGCAGCATTGTAGTTCCATTTCTACGAGGTCGCTGGTACAAAAGAAAGAGGGAGCTTTCACTATTCCTTGCACCATCAGTAAGATGCACTTTGCGAAAACTTTGTGTGATTTGGGTGACAACATTAATTTGATGTCATTGTCGATTTATAAGAAGTTGGGTTTAGGAGCTCCAAAACCAACTGCGATGCGCTTACTTATGGTTGATAGAACTGTGAAAAAGCCCATTGGAGTGCTTCAAGATATCTTTGTGAAATTGGGGTCATTCATTTTTTCGGCAGATTTTGTGATACTTGATTGCGATGTTGACTTTGAGGTCCCCATCATCTTAGGGAGACCATTTCTTTCTATTGGGCATGCTTTAGTTGATATGGAAAAAGTGCAAATGAAGTTCTGACTGAATAAGGAGGATGTGACCTTAACATCCGTAAATCTATGAAGCAGGAAAGTGATCTTAAACCGGTATCTGTGGTGAGTCACATTTTCGAAAAAGGTGCTGAAGTGTTTAGTAAGGAGAAGTTAGGTGCAGCCTTGTGCACAGAGAAAAAGCACCATGATCAAAAGATAGAAAAGTGCAAACTAGCTGTTGGGGATCTGGTGTTGTTGTTTAAATCAAAGTTGTGTTGATTTCCTGGCAGATTCAACTCCCAGTGGACCAGACCATTCAGAGTGACCCAAGTGTCCCCGCATGGAGTGATTGAGCTCGAGAAAAGGAGTGGGACAAGGTTCAAGGCTGACCACCGGAGGATAAAAAGGTACATGGGAAATTCTGAGAGTGTCAATGCAGTGATAGAGGCATGGCACCTTGATGAAGTCTGAGTAATTAAGAGATCTGTGTCGTGCCGCGAAGTTAAATCAAGCGCTTCTTAGGAGACAACCCAAGATGTATAATCTAGCTAACTATAGGTTTTATTTTCGATACAAGAGTTTTCTTCTTTTATTTTAATTTTTGCAGCTCTTTAGATAGGTATTTTACTTTTGTATTAGTGTTGGCTTGATATAGAATAGGGTCCATGTCTACAAGGTGTCCAGAAAGTGTAAAAATAAAGTCCTAATGGTCGCTACGTGTGCAGGGACGAAAGGCAAAATCTGCAGAAAAATAGTTGTGCAGTGGTCTACAGACCACATTGACGGTCTATTGGTCTATCCATGGACCGTGGATGGCGCTCGTAGATCCCAGGTAAGTTTTTAAATTGTCCAAGTGTCAGAATGACCTACGTCAACGGGGACTCGTGGGTCCAAAGTTAGGGTTTGCCTGACCCTATCCGGACCCCTTTTAAATAAAAACCTTTCATTTTAAAATCATTCCCCACTTCCAAAACTCCCTCCCAACCATTTTTCAACCATCCAAATACCCATAATCATCCATAAATCCCCAAAATTACTCCCATATCAATAACGTACACCCCATATAATCACTCTCCTCCCACAAAATCATTCCATCACCTTCAAATTCTTCTCCATCACTGTCACTGTCCGGGTTTGGTGTCAAAAGGCCAGTAAAGGTTCAAGGCGTTTATTGCACTACCACACTCACCCACTTCGATTACTTGTAAGGTAAATGACTTCATCCTTACTTTGAATTCACTGTTCATTGTTTATATCATGAAGTCACAAGGTTGGCTCTTGACCTTGGGTTGTTACTCTTCTAATTAAATGTTGAATTGTAATTATAAACACCCTTGGAACGTTAGAATGTGAGTGTGTTACAAGTTAAAACCACATAATTCAAGTATTGGGTCTAATTAGATATTTTGGCTTAGGTTCGTAGTTTTGATCTTTGTGTAATTAGAACCCTAAGGATGATAAACTACCAAAATCTATGTTGAAATGCATGTGTAGGCCTAACATGTTTGTATAATTATTGAAATATGGCATGAAATGTACGTTAAAATTTGAGACTTGGCACAGCACTGACCCACAGACCATAAGTCAACCTACGGACCGTAGGTCAAGTCCCGTAGACCAGTGACACCCCAAAATTTTATTAAGTGTAGAACCACGATGTGGACTATGGTCCGCCGTTCCATCGACAGACCATTCTACACATTCGTGGTTCCAACATCTGGACTTGATTTTTAACCATCTGACCAAGAGAGGGGACCCACAGACCGTCGTTCCATCGACGGCGCATAGGTACCCACCGTAGGTCGACAGTTCAGCTACTATCCAGATTTTTTTAAATTTTTTGTTTGGGTCCGTTTCGTGTTCTAAAATTCTCCCATGTGTTTTATTGTCTTGTTTTGGTACTAACCTTCCACTGGTACCATGGCTCCTAAGTAAGCTCCCACATACGCCACGAAGGGAAAGTCCAAGTCCGTAGCACCTTCTCGACATCTTATCGATGAGGATGATGATGAGTACACTTCTCCAGCCACCAGGACCTCCCTTACTGCTCCCCACACTACTCAGAACAGAGCTCAGCAGTTGAGTTTCGATGAGGTCACTGCCCCGCAGTCTAAGGAGGAGGCCACATCGATCGGCTCACATGCTGACTCTAAGCCGCAATCCATCTCCAGATCTAGCGGCAGCACCGCCTCCTCTTCTAAGGCTGATGGTACGGGTGACATTTCAGTGCCCCCTAGTTCTAATCCTGCACCATTCTTTATGGAGCCAAACAAGTAGTGCATGACCGACCAATACTAGATATACACAGATGCTCGTATGTTGAATGAGCACAAGAAAATGGCCAGACTTGTCACTGAGGAGCATCATGTTCTCACAAGCAACCTCCTCCCTGCTCCAGTCATTCATGAGTTTTTCTAGAGGCACATATGTGAATGTATGGCACGGAGCCTAGGGACCTACCACGAAAAGATAGTTCGGGAGTTCTATGTTTTCTATGCGGCCACTATGAGAAATTCCATCTCCAAATGGGCCAAGCCCACCACTCAGCCTCTATTCGAGTCCACCTTAGTGCGAGGTTTAACAGTCGATATATCAGAGGTCACCTTCTGCAGGTTCATCTATGGTCCAGACCACACTCTGCCCATCAATACAAGAGAGTTCAACTATCAGATGGGCATCATTTAGAGCGGGGCATTTCAGAGGAATGTCGAGCAGAGGGAATCCCTTGTGAGATGGTTAGCACCACAAATTGCTACGGATGGAGAGCGCGCTGAGTGGGTCCAGACTTCTAGCTTGGGTATCAAGAAGGCGACAGTGAGCTTCGCTGCAAAGTTCTTCTGGTTGATAGTGCGGAATCGTGTGTCCCCTACTCAGGCAGACAATATGGTTACATGGGATCGAGTAGTGATGGTTGCAACTATGGTAGCGGGGTTTGAGATAGACTTTGCCCGCATATTGATTGCAAAAATCCATGAGAGGGCCCTCAAGGCCACTACCATGTTGCCCTTCTCGTGCCTCATCTTCAAGCTTTGTACGGATGCTTCTGTCCCCGTTTGGCACTGTGACCGATTTCTTAATGCAACCAAGACTCTAGTTATCGGCCTTATTCGGGATGACGCCAATTTAGCTGCACCTCGCAGGGAGCCACATATTGAGGTACCACCATTGGGAGATAATCTTGTTGTGGATGTGAAGCAGATGCAGGTTGATGACATTGCCCCTACAGTGGATGCCCAGGCTCCTCCATCGTCGGCCACTAGTCAGGACCCTAGCTCCTCTCGAGCCACTCCCTCTTCCGGGTTCACTCTTGTTCCTCTAGCTCAAGTTCTGAAGCTGGAAACACAGATGGGCCACACTGCTACAGCATACTAGGTCGTGGATGCAGCGTTTGATTGAGCAGTCCGAGGCCAGGATAGAGCAGCTGATGGACCAAAAGACTCAGGTTGTTCATAAGCGCCTGGATACCTTCAAGTTGCGAGTCTTGGAGAGGCCGACCACGACTATTGATTTGGCTACCTTCCAGACGGAATTGGACAGCTTTCGTGCTGATGTTGATGCCCTCCTAGCCCCTTCCAAGTTTGCACCAAAGGCTGCCCCTACAGAGGAGGTTGATATCATGGTGATGTCTGCCCTATTTGGCGATTCCATGCTACCACCGGACTCTTCCCGTGCCGCTGGGTAGCTCCCCCGCTCTGGTCATACTTCTGATGATGTTGAGGCTTAGAGATTGAGAAAGAAAGAGCGCCATCAATTGGAGAAGGCCACAAAGGCGTCGTTACTAGAGGAGGAGATGAGACAGCAGTGAGCCAGAGAGTTAGGTGTTGGCCGATCTGGGTGTGTGAGCACTACTGAGGGTGCTGTGATAGTTGATGGGAGCGCTATTGATAGCGTTCCTAGTGTTGATCTAGCGGGCTCCGAGAAATCGGACACACCCGCTTCTTGAGAGGTCTTCGGCGTATATGCGCCACAGATTCGCTTCACCCTATGTTTTTATTTTGATTTTTGTGCATTGAGGACAATTGCACCTTATTTTGTTGGGGGTGGGGTAAATGGATTGGAGTGTTAGGGTGAAGTTTGAGTAACCCAACTCATAATCCTCCTTTGGGGTTTTCTTGCCTATGTTCTTTTCCCCCAAATAACTGTTTTAATTTATGTTGAACTGGCATGTTTAGGAATGTATGTGTAGAAGTAAGTAGAAGAATGAAAGCATGATGGCATAAAAAGCATGAAAAGTTGATACCCGTCCAAAAAAATGTTTGAAAATGTGCTAGAATATATAGGCTTGATGAGTTGTATGTGTTGGCTCTTAATATAACATGATAAAGAACCGATTTGATCTCATGACTTAAGCTTAAACTTGATCTGGGTAATATGATGATCTGATAATGAAACAATGTGCCAAGTGTGAGTGAGAAAAGTTTGAATGTTCAGACAGTATTGTGCCAATCTAGAACTTGCCTCGTTGGTCCTGCTAAGATAATCTAGGCTAGAAGCTTGGAAATGATCATAGGCCCTTGTTCTGATAAGTCCACTAATGCCTAAAATGATTCAACCAAATGAAATAGATGTTCCTCTTGATCCAAAGGTTTGAGCCTAAAATAGACCATTTCTTTCAATACACCTGACTCACCTTCCCTAAAATCATTGTGTTGGCCCCGGTCCCTCATTGGACATGTGCACCTTCACTTAGGCCAAAAGCCTAAGTTGAGGGTGGCCAATTCAGAAGTTACTTTGATCTTGGCCCTGGTCCGATATCGGATATTGTGCACCTCAACTCATGCCAAACACATAAGTTGAGGGTGGCTGTGAAAAAGAAAACCGAAAGAAAAATGGTATGAAAAGATTTTTGTGTTGAAGAGAGAACCAAAAAAGAAAAAGATGTGACTTTGTACAAAAGAAGAAAAAAGATGAAAAACAAAAGTGCTGAAAAAAATAAAGAAAAATAAAGTGAAAGAAAAAGAAGAAAGTGAAAAATAAGAGTTATAAAGTCAAAAGTCGCATCTGTGTTGAAAAGAGTCAAGGGAAAGAAAAGAAAATAAAAAGATGTCAAGAATTGGTGGAGAAAAGAGGTAAAAATCCAATGTAATGTCAAGGAGGACAGAAAGTCTCTAAAAAGTATCCAAATATATCCTATTTGACCCTGAGCCTACGTTACAAGCTAAGAAAGTCCTATAGTGATCCTAGTGACTAGTTTGGAGAGTCTATGCAATGAAAATAAGAGCAAACCTATGGTATTGAGCACTAACTGTACTTGAAGTCACTTCTGAGCGTGAGTGTTAAATGAATCCTAAAACTCAAAATTCATATCTATTGTGCGAAAAAGGATTTCGTTTGAAGTGAGGGCACTAGTTACATTGTTGGAGAGTTGGTACCTTGGTGATTGTGAAAATGGTATGTTATGGTGTCTATTGGTCGATCTATGTCATATCTTGATCTGCATGAGTTAGATTGTTGAGTCTAAATGAAAAGATTTGCACTATTGTCATAGAATTGAGTTAGTAAGCCATGTGATTGCTTGAGTTTGAATGTCTGCTTCTACACATGCGCCGTTTAGAGTTTTAGTGTGTTGCTTGAGGACAAACAACGAGTTTAAGTTGAGGGTGTTGAAATACCGTGAGTCTACGTGGTACCCGATCCCAATTAGTGTGCCAGACGTGACATCCGATCTCATATATGCGCCAGAACGTGGCACCCGATCCATGTTAGTGTGCCGAAACATGGCACCCGATCCAAGTTAGTGTGTCAGAACGTGACATTCGATCCAATCATCATACCACAATCACAAACACAATGTACATTCACAAAATCATATAATCAAGTGTTGATTCATGGCATACAATCGTTCATTCATACTCACTTACATTATATTTGATCAATAGTGCTATAATCACATACATACATGTATTACAATGAAGCAATTACCCACATACATCACACAAACATGAAATCAAATCATCACCTACCTCCAAACCAAGCTTGAATCCTCCTAAGATACTTGATTTTTCCTTTTACGGATTCTTTCCACTTGTTCTAGGTCTACAAACAATCAATTCAATGCGAGGATCAATAATTAAGGTCTAATATATCCAGATTATAACAAAACTAATAACCCTAGACCAAACCGATGATCCTAAGATGCAGCTAGGACTTTTTCCCACCACCCAAAACAGTTCAAAACCCTCCCCCAACAATATATGATCAAGATTCCAAGTTTTAAGGATCGAAAAACGGATTAGGGGAGTAAAATCCTTACCTTTACTGCTAGAAGAGGTGGAAAACTGTCAAGAACTTGCCCTGGTTCGTCTTTTAGCTCTCAAGAACAAAAATTGCAGAATAATGATGTTTTGGAGTTTATTTCTGACTTAAGTCGCGACTGGCCCTCTATAGCGGCCCCCATCCCGCCATAGTGGCCTCGCCCTCGCGGCTTGCATGGAAACAGAGAGTTGAAATTAGAGTTTCAAACCCCCTTTTTACAACGCACCTCCAACTCATGACATTCAAAAACTACCTTTTCACGCTAAGTTTAGTTTCAGGAGTTCTACTTGCCCGAATTCGATTCTGTAAAGTCGTACGGGTTCCTTAACGTCCTAGCTATCCACTCATGTGATCAAATTCATAATTAGATCCCCCATTCATTTCCATATTTCACTATTCCTCGCCTGACTCAAATTTCATTCAAATCTGGACTAGGCTACAATTTTTCAAGTCACTACTCAAAAGTTTTCTGACCCAAATTCTTTCCCCGTTGGCTTTTCCATAACGACGGGAACATGTCGTTACACCTAGTCTTAGAAAGATAAAATATCTCGGCAAGACTTGAAGAATGGGGCATTTGTAGTCATTTAAAATTTATTAAATATAAATTTATAAAATGATTCAGATTATATTAAATTCTTGAATATATTAGTCCAAATAAATACTTTGGATTAATATAATTGAGTTAATTATTTAAATTCAATAAATATGGATTTAATTAAAGTCTACTCCATAAAGCTCATTTGCCATGTCACTTAAATCTGATTAGCCGAAGGGAATCATATTCCTATCACAACTCCTCTATTCTAAAACTATAAACAAAGGTCCTCATAATTCAGAAATGAGAACCAAAAATTCTAAACAAGAAGCTAGAGAAAATTTGTGATACAAACGCCATAAAATTCTCTATAAGCTACAAGTCTAAGAATTCAAGCATTCAAGTTCAAGAACGATCAAGATCAAGACCATCGATTCAAGAACAAGCTCGAAGCCCTTGAATTCAAGTAAAAGTCAAGATAAAATTCAAGTTCAAGTTCATCAAAGATTCAAGAACAAGCTTTAAAGTCATTGAATCATAAATCAAGTTCAAGACAAATTCAAGATTAAGCTCAAGTGCCCTTGAATTTTTATTTGAAAAGGCGAATTCAGAGGAATCATAGAAATTGTAACACTCGCACTTTGAAATAATAAATACGATTGCTGCGATATTTTTCCGTTCTTGATTATTGTTTTCTCAACGCGAATTTTATTGTCTTCGGTCAATCTTATGAATTATTCTTATTTATTTTCTTTATTTATTTTATATATTTATTGTATTTACTTTTGTACATGACAACTTCTTTGTTATTGATACCATCTCAAAATCAAAATACACATAATAGCAATAACAATATCTTGTGTAAGAAGATCTAAGGTTCAAATTTCCAATCGAATATTGCTGTACTAAAAGAAGTAGAAAGCAAATATAAAAATATGGCATCCCTACCCTAGAGTAATGAACCTTTGCCATGTGAAATCTGGATAAAGTGCAGAAATCCGAATTTAATAATTAAGAATCAAGATTGTTGATTAGTCACAAATTTACTTTAAGATAATGATAATCTATTAATTAATTACTATTAATTATAAGAAAATGTGGCAGATTTGAGGAAATCGGATGGCCTAACTAGTTATATGTCGGCTAAGTGCTCCCTGCAATTGTGCAGATTCCATTGATAATGTGGTACCAGTACCAGTAATTATTTATTTTCAACTATTGATCATCGAAAATAATAAGAAATTTTGGAAAACTGGATAGTATAAGCAAACAAGATTAAAACGTATAGGGGTACAAAGAAAGTGTATTATTGGCATGTGGAGATGATTTTTTATTTTTTTTGTTAATAACAATGTAGTATCAACTATGCAATTTTTCTTTAAGGGTGTGTTTGGTATGAAGAAATGTTTTCTTGTTTTTCCACGTTTGATTGGCTTAAATGTTTTGAAAAAATAATTTTCAAATCAACTCATTTTTCTCAAATTTAAAGAAAATGACTTCCCTTCAAAAATTAAGGAAAACATTTTCCAAAACTCTACTTCATTCTTGAATTTTTTTTCTTACCCTACCCCGTACCCATAATCAACCCTCCCCCATCAAAAAAATAAATTCAAATTTTTAAATTTTCTTTTTTTAAAAAAAATATTCAAATGTTTATTTACCTCTAATCACCCCCTCCCAAATATTTCAAAATTTTAAAATTCCATTTTTTACCCCACCCCATACCCCTCCCCCTCCCCCCGCCCCCGTCAATTTTTTTTTTTAAATAATATTTTTGAAAATTTTTTCAAATTTTTAAAAAAAAAACATTTTT